>JACFYI010001176.1:1111968-1137958 GCA_014898755.1 Handroanthus guayacan
GTATGGAATTTCAAATACCGCAACCCACCCTATACCACCATATCAAACGACCCCATAGTTTCTTCCACCGGTTTTCCACCCTTCATTTTCTATTCTAATTCATGTTTCATTACTTATTTCATTGCATTAATGCTAACTAAGGGGGTGTTTGGGTGAGCTTTTAAGCTTTTCAAAACATCTTCTAAGACGTTTAAGAACTTATAAGATGTCATGAAGTGTTTGGTAAAATTTTTTAAAAAATATCTTATTAACTACCAAAATAAAATGTTATGAGCTTATAAGCTCTTTTAAGAAAAATAGGGAAATTCTAACTTATTTTTAAAATCTTCACATGCACCTTCATTTTTAATTACTTTAATTACAAAATTGTCATTACTAATATTTTATAAGCTAAAAGATATTATTTTATTCGAATACTTTAACATCTTATTTTTAAAATAAGATTTAACATCTTATAAGATGTAGGAGCTTATAAAATATTTTAAATAAGCTTAATCAAACACCCTCTAAGTGTCAGGCATTCACAATCCTCTATATGTGTGTGTGTGTGCGTGTGTGTATATATATATATATATTAAAACAAGATTTAATACACTTAATATTATTGAAAATAGAAAATAGGAAATGGGAAATGAAACATCCAACTCCATTGGAACTGATTCATTCAAGATCATCCAAACTCACGGCAAAGAGAATTCAACTCTCCATCTCACAAACAAACGCTTCTCTGCATCCATTTCTTTCCCACTCTTCATATAAATACACAATCTTCATACTCCCAAAAATCAATGATCCATTCAAATAAGCGACATTGATATTTCTTTCAGGGGATAATAAGCCCGATCGAAGACTCTCTTTTGCAGAGGTGATCATATTAATATATACATATATAATTTCATCCATTGCAAAAATGAGTCCCTCGATCAGCCCCTCCGCATTCCCCCTATTCCTCATCTCAGCCGTGCTCCTCCTCTCCACCACCACCACCTCCGCCTTCAACATCACCCGCCTCCTTGGCCAATATCCAGATTTCAGCGAGTTCAATAGCCTCCTTTCCAAGACCCACCTCGCCGCCGAAATCAATAGCCGTAAGACCATCACCGTCCTGGCCCTTACCAACGGCCACCTCGGCGATATCTCCGGCAAACCCGAGGATGTTCAGAAGAGAATCCTGAGCAACCACGTCGTCCTTGATTACTACGATCTTTTGAAACTCAACAAACTCAAGGACACCAAGACCGTGCTCACCACGCTCTTCCAGGCGACTGGGATTGCCAACGACCAGCAAGGGTTTCTAGATGTCGTCCATAGTAAGGACGGCAGCATTTTGTTCGGCTCCGCTATGAGAGGTGCCCCGATTGATGCGAAACTTGAGGGTTCCGTTGCATCACAGCCGTACAATATTTCCGTTCTCAGTATTTCTCACCTGATTATTGCTCCAGGAATCGACGGAACTCTGACACCAGTTTCCGCGCCGCCGCCAAAAGTCCCCGCCCCGGCCGCCGATAAGGTGCCTCCACCGGCAGCAAGCCCAGTGCAAGAGGAACCGGCTGATGCACCCACTGCAGATTCGGATGCCGATGCCCCAGTGCCGGCGCCGGCGCCAGCTGTAGCCGATGCACCCACCGACGCTCCATCCCCTGATGCTCCGGCAGATGCAGATGACAATCAATCCTCTCCGCCGACAAATGCCGCCGGGAAACAGATAGTTTCTGGTGTATCACTTGGATTGATGGTGGCGTTGGTGTCCAGTTTCCTCGCAGCTCATTGAAATCCAAGTTATTTTTTGGGGATAAAAGATAAAAGATGTTGAAGGGAGAAGGATTTGCACAGAAAGATATGAGAAGTCCAAGTACAAATTAAAGAATTAATTATGATACTCTTGAATTAGTAATAATTTTGTAATAGAGGAGGGAAAGATAAAAAGTCGCATATCATTGTATTTGTACTTATGTTGCATTTGGATAAATTATGTTTTACTTTGTATGACATGTTTTGCAATTAAATCCAACTAACTCAAACAAACTTCCTAACTAGGAACTAACTTATGCAAGCAATCCAAAAAAACTTACAAATATGGCTTGATCCAAACCGGTGGCGAATAGAAGAAACACGAGGTATCTTTTGGCGCCAAATATCATATCTTCTGACCATCTAACCTATAAATATCCATGTCATATGGAAGCCAAGTTGAGTACTCATTGGTGAAATAATCTTATTTTTATATGATATATTTAGTAAATTAAAAAAGAATTGATAAAAGTATCATGTATTGCAAATGATAATTAAAACAAACTTATAACTTATTCTCGATGGTTCGGGGCTTTCTAATGCACCAAATATATTTTAATATATTCTCATGTGATGTTTCTGAAATGCCTTTATTTTAATTTAAGTGAATAACGAATCATACTCACCACAATTTATAACCCACTCACTAGTTCAGCCTTAGCCAACGCTCCATCTCCTGATGCTCCGGCCGCGGCTGAAGATGAGAATCAATCCTCCCCGCCAACAAATGCCACCCGGAAAACAGTTGCGGGTGTTGAAATCCATTTTCTGATTTTTTTTGAGATAAAAAAATTTGAAACTTTGTAGATATTGCACAGAATGCAAAGATATGAGAAAGTCTCATAAGAATTAATTATAATAGTCTGTCTTGAATAAGTATACATTTGCAATAGAGGAGGGAAAGATAAAAAGATAAAAAGTCGCATGTATCATTTTCCTTATCCTGCACTTGAATAAAGTACATGTTATTTTGTAATGCTACTCTAGAACTTCATTCTTCATCTTAAATCAGTATATGTGTCACACGCGATGCTTGTATTAAATTCCCACTTTATAAATTTAAAAATTTTAAACTTTTGTGTATTTCTAAGTAATAGTACATTTTTACAATTGTAGAAATATTTTTGCTTGAGTTTAGGTATAAAATGATATTTGAAAAATAAAATGAAGAGAATAAAATTAGAAAAAGAGGAAATAACAAAATTAGAAGAAAAATGAAAGAAGAAAAAACATTGAAAAAAGAAAGTAGGTTATTGCCTTTTGAAGTGCAATTATTCTTGTCTATTCATTAGAAAACGCAAAAAAATAATCACCTAAAGTGCTAATATTTTATATATGCAGTATAGATATTAATGTGGTTTGCAAATAAATCCAAACAAGATTAAGCAAACTTCATCACTAGGAACTATCTTAAGCAGGCAATGCGAAACAACTCATAAAATTGGCTTCATCCAAACCGATCAAGAATGTAAGAAACACCAGGCTCCCTTCTGCATGCGCCAACTGCCGTACATTATAATCGTCTAAACTGTAAATAGCCATCTCGTATGGGGGGTAAGATGCGTTCTGATCAGTGAAAAATATGCAATTCATGAAGCACTCCGGGTTATCAGAGCTTGAAACGAAGAAGGACTAATTGTTGCCAACAAAGAACTTGAAACAAAGACTTTACTTCCTACCATTTCTCAGTGCCAAAATCTACCTTATAAATCTTAAAAATCTTCATTCTTGGCACTGACTTGTAGTCGTAATCTGATCTATCAACACATATAATTAAGTCTGAGTACAACATGTATTTGCTTGTCTATCTCCACAACGTATAAAGGATTTTTATTAAGATCATAGGTCTTCAATGATGGTTTCAGAGATAATGTCTTTAAGTGAATCCCATTTGAATCACATAATATACCGTCTTTCGAATGATTGGTAGCAATAAATCTTCCCCTCAAACCAAATGACGTCATCGACAAGAGAAGGAGGGAATCGTCATAGAGTTCAAAAATCATCGCCCGGTTTTGCAAAAGCCATCCTACCATCGTAATAGATAGCCAAAACCACACAGTTCGCCGAGAGTGGATCACAGGATAGAACGACTCTGTACATAGATTTATTGGAAAAATCTTCAGGCTTGCAAATAAAATTCTTGAAATATGATGACTTATGTGGTGGTGGGACTTGGGACTTGGGAGCAAAATCTTGACACCCAACACAGGATTGAATAAATGCATCTGGCATTCATCATTCAAAGTGACTAACTAGCCATGAGATGAACCCCAACATCGACTCCCAAAAATCTCTGACAAGTCAAGCTTATAAGCCCTACGACGGAAATAACAGTAAAATCCAGAGTTTACTCAATTATTTGTGAGCGCAAGCACAGGAAGCAGTGAGCATGAATGGTGATCTTTCTGTAGAATTACTTCCCTCCGCGACTTGCACACTGCACGACAGTTTGCATAATCTTCTGGGAACTGCAGGCATCTTGCTATAAGAGCTATAAGATCATCCGGTAACTTGGACCAATCTGCCATTATCTGATAACTGAGAGTTTAACAATTCAACATTCTACACCACTTCTAGTGTTACTAAATTATCTAAGGGGTTAATTAGCTCTACGCTCCTCAGGTTTACTATAATTATCAAATCACCCTTTGACGTTGGGATAATTACCACTACACCCCCTAGTATATAGTGCAACTAATGCATAATTATAAGTACAACCTCTGAACGTATGGATAATTACAATTAGATCTCCTAAACTAACGCATAATATTACAAATACGTACACCTCCTTATCCAAGGGGTATATTTGTAATTTTGGGATTTGTAGAGGAATGTAATTGTAACTATCCAAATTTCAGGGTAACGCAATGGTAATTATCCAAACATCATAGGGTAATTTGATATTATGGTAAATTTCATTGGGTGTTTGAGACAATTTTCCCAATTATCAATGAGTGTGAAAAGGGGAGCAGTCTCGTCTAACAATATCCAGCTAGAAAAAGCGACCAATAGCGTACACAACACAACATCAAATGATGGGGTTGATTTTCTTTAGTGTTTTTGTAATGCAAACTTCCCTAAATCACTCCATAGTTGAAGCGTGGAGGAATGATCTCTTAATTGAGTTCCATGTGTTCCCACTAATAGGGTGTTTGGCTAAGCTTATTTAAAACATCTTATAAGCTCCTATATCTTATAAGATGTTAGATTTTATTTTAAAAATAAGTTATTAAAGTATTTGGATAAAATAAAATCTTTTAACTTATAAGATGTTAGAAATGACAATTTTGTAATTAAAGTAGTTAAAAATGAAGGTACATGTAGACATCTTAAATATCATATTTAATATATAATATTAAATATGATTAATATTTTTAATATAATGCAAACATAATCTAATATTAAGAGAAAATTAGATTATAGATCGTTATTAGAGCAAGTTAATATTACGTATATTTTAGGAAAATTACATGAAAATATACAATAAAAAATAACTGTCTTTATTTCTTGCACTTTATATATAGTATAGATTTTATGAGTACGCTAGCATCACATTAATGCCAGTACCTTTCAAAAAATAAATAATAAATAAAAAGGAAGAAAGACTTATTTCTCCTTAATTTACGGTTCAATTTAATTCTTCATCATATGGACGAAACAAATGAATTATTTATGGAGGGCAATAAATTATGATCATCATGGACACATAACACCCAATGATCTGCATATATTTTAATTACTTCTTCATTGGTTCTATTTGATACTTAAAATCATTATTTTGGAACCTCTACTTTTATCTTCATTATATATAATTTATTCTACTTATGATAACAATCAAAGATCTATTTAAAGATTTAATATATATGCTATGAAGTAAAAAAAAAAAGAAATATAAATTAAAATCAACAATCTAAATTAACTGCAAAATCATACCCAATTTGTGAAAGTCCACCAGAAATAATCTGGTAATAAGATATAATTATAAATGATATATTAAGCAACAATCAAGTTAACTAAGAAAATTATTGGAGAAATTTCCATTGTTCTTTGCTGTAATTTAGGGCCCAAATTGTAAAATCAAATCCTTTCCCAAACCAACATTATCTATTTCACACAAAAAAGAAAGAAAGAAAGAAAGAAAGACTATTTAATTATTAATAGCCAATCAAAACCATAATTACTTCACCTTGCCATATGCTAAATAACTGAATAGAATAATAATAATTTCCAAGTAAACATCAATTAAAGATCCCAACAAAATAAGAAAGTGATCTTCACGTCACAAAATAGACACCTATAAATACAACATCATAAACAAAACTAATCATCAATTAAGCCAAAATTAAGAACTTTTTTAATACTTTTTCTCATTAATTATCTTTCATGGCTTTTTTCACTACTTTCACCATTCTTCTTCTTCTTGTTGTTCTTTCAAATCTAGCAGAAAGTAGATTTGATAAATACTATGTTCCCTTGTGGGGCCAAAATCACTTATCAGTTAATCCCCAAGGAACTCAAGTCCAACTTATGATGGATAAATCCTCAGGTAATTATATTAATTTCACATAAATATTGATTTAATTATCGTAAATGCTACGTGAATTAATCCTTAATTAAATTTATTTATCTCATGGTTTTGGATATAGGTGCTGGATTCAGGTCCAAGTTGGAATACGGGTCCGGGTTATTTCATATAAGGATGAAAATACCCGACAAGAAAACAGGAGGAATTGTTACAACCTTCTATGTAAGAACTTTACATTTATTGAAGATTATTTAGTTTTTTCCTGTGTTGATGTATAGGGAGTGGCTGGCAGTTAACTTCAGCACCAGATTATCAAGAACCTGGAAATCATTTTGAACTTGATTACGAGTTCTTGGGGACTAATGGCACAGTTCAAACCAATGTTTATGATAACGATGGAGGGCATAGAGAAGAAAGCTTCAAACTTTGGTTTGATCCATCCAAAGATTTTCACACTTATGAAATTCTATGGAACTCACACCAAATAGTGTATGCATTTTTTTTTCCCTCAATTCTTCTTTTCCCTTTGTGTAATATCTTTTATTATTATATATTTATAGAGGATCAAGGTTGGTTTGCGACTATCCCTATGGGCTCGAACTCATGATCTATTTATTTACAGGGCGGGAGCTTACCAGCAAGTTAATTACCAAAATGTTCTACTTTCTCTCAATAGTCAATTCTTATTCATTCTTCTCGGGTAAATTGCATTTTACCCCATAGTGAAGAATGAAATAGACAAAAAAATCCCTTATGAAAATGAATTTCACTGCCTAAGAGAGTTAAATTGTATCTTTTTAAAAATACAGATTAGTGGACGATACCTGTTGTTCTTTCACGTGAGGGTTTTTTGCCTTTACGTCTTTTACAATGGGGTAAAATGTGATTCCCCATTAACTTTTTTTAACTCTCTAAGTATTAATGTTTTTTAATAGGTTTACTGTGGATAAAATTCCAGTAAGAGTGTTCAAGAACAATACTGCAAGAGGGATAGCTTATCCATCAAAACCAATGCATATTGAAGCAAGCATTTGGAACGCGGATTGGGCTGGAAAAGTCGATTGGACACAAGCCCCTTTTACAGCTTATTTTCAAGATTTTGATTTTTATGCTTGTTCTACACAAGGGGATGATGTTTCAAGATGTGCTTCAGAGGGGTACTTTTGGAATGGGAGGAATTATTGGGAGCTTACTTCTCAGCAGAAGCAGCTTATGCAGAATTATAGAAGATTGTACATGAGTTATGATTATTGTTCGAGTCCGTCTACTAGGAAGGAAGAATGTTCCCTTAATGTTTGATGTAGTAATACTGCATAAATTCGGTAGAGTTATGAAGTAGAGGATGAGGATTTTTTGGTTATTTTGAGAAAAATATGTTATCTTGGTTTAAGGAATCGTCTTACTAAGTGAGAAGGTGCTTTAAAAAGATTTGATTTTTATTGAGAAAATAGACAGATTGAAAATTAATAGTAAAAGTTGAGAGTATTTGCAACTACAAGCTAAAAAATATTGAAAAATTATAGTTAGATATTTCTGCATAAGTGCAAAGTCATAATATTTTACATTACTATGTTGTCCTACTAATATCATGATTGACAAAAAAGGCTGACACAATACTTTTATCGTGTGAAAGTCGATGTTAAAGCATATTTAAATACAGGTGGATTTTAATTTAAATTTTAAATAGCAAAAGCACAAGTCACTTCATTAGACACCAAAAAAGCATCATTCAACAATTAAAATACTAAAAGCAGTGCCCATGCCAAACTTCTTCTATATCACCATGTCCAAATACTAAAGATTTTTATATCATTAATACATCACATGATCGACAAAAATTTAAAGTAAAAGTACAACTGGTGACAGAATCTAACACACGAGGAAAACATGAATGAGAAAATGAAATTTCTCGTACAAGAAGACAAACAAACAAAATACCAATTGCTTTTAAACACCTACAGCATGTAAATTTCATGGGCTGGTGGCGGCGGGAGGTGGTGAAGGGAAAGGAATTGTTGGCGGCACGGTGGTGGGGATTGTGGGCATGGCGGCGGGCGGCGGCTGGAGAGTCAATTTGGGCAGTGTAGGCACGGTGGGCATTGGTGGCAATGCGGGCTTTGGTAAAGTCGGTTGTGTGGGCAATGGAGTGGCCGGCAATGGCGGCAACGCGGCCGAGGGAACGTTTGGCATGGCGGGGAGTGGCGGCAGTGTGGAGGAGGGGAGATTTGGCACGGCGGGGAGCGGGGGCAGGGTGGCCTTGGGAAGTGGTGGAAGATTGGGTATGGTGGGCTGAGATTGTAATAAGCTCCGAGCTGCGTGGATTTGGGGACTTGAGAAAAATAGTGCTAGCATTAAAGAAAGTGAGGAAATAGGATTTGAAGGATGCCATTTTTTAACTGTGAAATTAAAAAGATTGGTGTTTTATTTGAGATATGAATGGCTTTTTGGAGATGTGTAGGAAAGAATGTGTGCTTTCTTGTGTATTTATAGGTTGAGGGATTGCAGAAAATGAATGGAGTAATGGAGTTTGATGGGATGTGGACGTGTGGTTGGCTATAAGATGAGAGGGCTAATTGGTTTGTTCACCTTCCACAAAGATATTTTGTTATTTTTATTCAAGCCTCTTATGATAGGACTATTTGATATCTTTATTTAGTTGGACTAATTTGATGAGATAATTATCCAATTTAAGTTGGTGTTTATTTTAATGTATGGGAACTCTTGTTTTAAAATAAGGTGCATTTAAAAATACATTCTGTTGAAATGGCCTAATACCACTAAGTAGGTGGATGAACTATCTCGTCATGATATCCTTCAATTAATCAAATGAAGTGTATGTAAAAGAATTATATTGTATATTCAATAATACATTTTATCTATCACCCACTTATATAATCTTATCAATAGAGTCTATTAAGTATTATCTTAATTATATAATTAGTTCGTCATGGATTACATACACCTAAACTTGTATTTATTTAAAGATATATACGTGATTGATAACATTCAATTCATTTCCATACTCGAAAAATTCAACTTGATATTGTTTGACTATCAAATAATGGAGGATTGTTTCGCAAGCCTCAGTATATGGGTGCCTCAAAATCCTTGACTCATTTTCACATACATGACAAAACCTCATATCATAAAACACTATATAACTAATATAAAATAAAATGATCATTAAAAAAGAAAAAGAAAACCAATAGTAAGAATCATATGTAGAAGCAGAATCTTGTTATTGCCTATCTTTAATGCCCTGCACAATTCTTGTTAGCAATGCATGTCACATTTTCCAACTAAAAGATAAAAAGTCAATTTACCTATGAAACAAATGAAAAATTCCCACCACAATATTCAAAACTAGAGACAAAAACACATGCACAATTCAAATCTAACTCACTAAAAAGTGCATCTAAAAACTACAAAAATATTATAAAAACATGCACAAATCAGCTTGGAAGTTAAACAAACCAGTAATACTCTCATTCTTGGCCAACCACATCTCATCAAACTCACTTTAACCTATCAAAATCCGCAACCCCATAAGCTATAAATACCCACAAACATCTGTACTTTGCTCAGAGACAACATAAGACAAAACAGAGTTTCATAGTTTCTTTTTCCTTAAATAGTACCATCAGAAAATGGCACCTCTGAAATATTATTTCCTCATTTCCCTAATAATAGCACTGTCTTTCTCGAGCCTCAACACTATCCAAGCAGCTCGCAGCTTATTACAATCTGTGCCCACCGTACCCAATCAACCACCACTACCTAAGGTCACTTTGCCGCCACTACCCACCGTGCCAAACCTCCCCTCCGCCACACTGCCGCCAATGCCGGCCATGCCGAACCTTCCTGCCGCCACGTTGCCGCCTTTGCCGGCCAATGCATTGCCTACACAGCCAACTGTTCCATCTCTGCCCAAGCCCACATTGCCAACAATGCCAACGACTATCCCGTCGTTGCCCACCATGCCTACGATGCCAAAGGTGACTCTGCCGCCACTGCCCGCCACCATGCCCACCATCCCCACCGCCGTGCCGACATTTCCTTTCCTTTCACCACCTCCCGCCGCCACCAGACCTTGAATTTGAAGTTATGCAGCTTGTCTTTTGGGATTAACGTTTGATTTTATATACGTGCAGTATTGTAATCTAGTTTGTGAGAGGAAATTTATTAAATTTCTCGTTTCTTTGAGTAATTAGACGTCGTCACAACCCCTGTTGTATTTTCATTCTATGTGCGTGCTTCTAATGCGATGTGTTGGTAATTTAAGTCCTATTTTTTTGCATTTTATCTCACATCCTATTTTGAATAAACGAGTCCCAAATTTAACTAAAAGATCTTTCTCCATAATTAATTTGAAATTTAGAACCTAATATTTTATCTTTTATTCTACATATTATTCCGTACACTTCATCTACAATTAAATATTTTTATAAAACAAAATATTTGATAGCAACCCCATTACTACTGAGGTTTAACATAATTATAAAAGTACTCTTTTATCATTAGAACTCCACCGTTAGTTCTACTATCATATATAATTACAATTATACCTTATATCAGCTTAATTACAATTACACCCCATGTCTATGAAGTCTACTTCTAATATTTCAAAATTTTCAAAAAATATAATTATAATTATTCATCAGTTAAACTAAAAAGAAAAAACATAATAATAATAATAATCATCCAAATTCCAAAGGATATTTTAATAATTATGCCAAGACTCGGAGCTGCTGATGCAATTATTCAAATACTTAATGCACTTGACAGAATCCTCAAAATAAACTAAAATGCGCTTAAATTCATCATCCCCTGTTCCACATCATTAAATATTAAGTTGCCAACGTGCGTAAGTTCCTTGCTTCAGCTCTAGCATAATCCTGTTGCATGGAACAATAACTGCAAATTAATTTGCGGTCAAATTGAAAGCAAACAGCAGCAGCTGAGTTAAAGAAGTTCCTACACAATAGAACAAATATGCAATAAGGGAATTTCCATTTCAGTTGAAAGAGCCAAATGAAGGAGATACAACAGCATCCAAGACTTCGGTAAATATTGAAACCCTGGACAGATTTCCCAGCGCATCCAGTTGTGGGGATGGGATCATCTAATGATATAAACAGAAAATAATTGCTCTTAGAACTGATTACCAATGGTTATTCCATTATTCCAAGAATTCCATGTATGAATCTTCATCGGAATACTTGGTTGTCAGATTCTGCCTGACTACGTGTCGAATTCAAATCACTTTCTGAACCTGCAACTAACTGATACAAATAGTCTCCAACTTTTCTCAGACCTACAATAGCAGATTTCCAGCTTATGGCCCCCATGTGAAGGTTCTAATCTTCGGCCGAGGTTTCTAATTCCAGAGGTCAAGATTCATATACCTCCATCGATATGATATATCTTTTTTCTCAAGACATTTGCCCTTCTAACTAGAGCTTCTCATTACATTTTGATCACCAGATTCTTCCATTTTCAAGGCTCTTACAAACATCAGATTCCATGAATCCATTCTCATGTGCAAAATGAGGCTTTTCGTCTTCTTTCAACAACCCACCATTTTCATGTGAAGACCAAGATTTCGCAACTTCATTTGTATGATTATTCAGGTAGGATCTCGATGTATCAATGAGTTCAGTGGATAGTTTATTTTCCGGCTTAGTCCATTTCTTTCGTGGGTGCTTTCCAAGAAAACCTGGAGCAAAAAGGGGCTTCAATTTTGTTGCCTGATTTCCTCCATTTGATGCCTTAGCAGCATTTTGAGCATGATCAGAGAATGGTAAACCATTTGAACACCCGGCATTTTCAAGCATAGATGTAGAATTAGCAGAGTCCACCTCATTTCGGGCCTCAGAAGTGGTAATCGCCATGGCTGAAACATCACAAGTGATGTTGCCCTCCTCAGAGGTACAGTTCTCAGCCGCAGTTGATTCTTCTGTCAACTTTCTCAACAAACCTACATTAGCATCCTCTGAATTGCAACCGTCCAGTTGTGTTGAAGTTTTATCAATCAAGGAAGTATTTGTGGGATTCGGCTGATTCTCATGTTTTAAAGGAGAAGCAACTTCTTTTGGTGCAATGGGCAATCTCTCTCTGTTGTGAGGTTCAACATCCAAACTCGAGTCAGAACATCCCATGTCTATGTCATCCTGTATTGCATCTTCTGTAGTATCTGTAGTGAATGATAACTCTTCATCACAACTGACCTTAAATCCTGGACGATTAGCAGATATAGATTGCCCAGAATCAAAAGCACCATTTACGTATGCCACATCAGACGAGCATTCAGCAGGTTGTTTCAGGGGAGAATCTGCTTCGATTACTTTTTTGCTTTCTTCTTTCCTCAACAATTCAGTGGGAAGCAAGCATGTTGGGCGAGCACAAATCCTGTCAAAAGAAGTGAAAGAAAATATCTTGAAATGATGTTAATCACAAATGGGCATCATGGCAGTGCCTAGTCAAAAGCAATGTGTTTAGATGGGGGTGCCCTCAAAAATTACCTGGAGGCAATGTTCACAATCTTTTTCTTTATAACTTTATATGAATCATGTTGATAGTTCTTAACATTATTTTTCAATTTAAAAATATAAACTGTGAAAACTCACAGGGAAAACCAAGCACGCACATTGGTCACAGTTTAACGTCCAAATGAAAAACATAAAACTATAAGGATGTATCAACAGACAATTCCCACTCTAGATCACAGAATTACCGAACTCACACCCAATGTGCCACTAAGCTAATTACATAACCTACAATGTCTAATCATCTTATATCAATCTACTGCAAACACCAAAAAAGCTCATTGAGTAAGGGGTTTAAAAATCCACATAAAAGTTGTCATATGACGCCTACTATGGTTTATATCTATGCCTGGATTGCAGATGTAGAAAATAGAAACTCAGGAAAAGCAACAACATCTGAAGGACTTAATGCAAACTTTATTTTATAAAGAGTTTATTGGGAAATTCTGGTTAAGCCTGAAAAATGTTAGAAAGTACCTGCTATACAAAAGCATATAAGCTCCCTGCGAAAGCACCTCGTCCAAGTCAACGCTAGCAACCTGAGAAAGGAGAAGAAAGCTGAACTAAGCTCGTGTCTATTGTAATGATCAGAATAAAGATGTCCATGTCTGATATTTTAGCTGTAAGATAGTATGTTCCCTGAATTATTCTCCTCTATCCGAGGATACATCATTCCTGGTACGTCTAATAATATATAGCAGTACTATACTACCTAACAGCTCAAGCAAAAATGACAAGATCAAATATTATCCTCTATTATATCAAGAAAACAAGTCAGTTTCGTCTAGCAAATACATCAGTAAAGTTTCATGCAGGACAGCAGGAGCACGCTTCTCAAGTACCACATTTCATTAGAAAATGGATTGTTTAGCAGGCATTTTGCCCATTCTCATAAATCAGAGGCAATAACAATAAACTGAGAACGTGCACAAGAAGATGAAGCATAAGACATGGTTTTTCAACAATTGCAAGTGTGCAACGTGCAAATGTTTCTAGTGCTAAAATGATGTATAATTGAAAATAAGGTACGTGCATTTATGCAAGCAGAAACGTGCAGCAATTTTTACCTTACAATCATCGATCCTGTACCAGTTACCACGGAATTCCTTAACATAGCAGATGTAGTGGCCAAAAAATGATGCATTCAGCATGTCCACATGGACGATAACAGCATATAGCTTATATACATCATTTCCATCTTCCAATTCACTCATGTATGGCCTGAGATCCAGAGTTTCCGGAAAAGTCACCCTCTTATTAAGTTTCCCAAATCTTCCACTCTGCAAAAGATGAGGTTCAATTTGTTCATCATAGAACTCTCAAAATAAAAAATAAAAAATAAAAAAAACCAATGAAATAAGTTTCCCCCGACTGAAGGCCATGAAGGTCACAATCCATTTTTAAACAAGTTCTAAAGTTGAGGAAGGAGAAGGCAAAAGTGTGAAAGGGCCATGGGCGGGGCGCCGGGGGGGTCGGGCGGGCTGGGGTAGAGAGAAACAAGGGGACCGCTCCTTCAAGCATGGATAGTGGTAATAGAGCTTCTATATATATTAGAATAAATGAGCTTTATTACCATTTGTTTTAACTTGCTACCATGTCAGCGAAGAGATTCCCAAAAAGAAAATATATATGTAAATATATCTTTACAAAAGGAGGCAACAAAACAAACATGGCAGGCAAAAGCTTAGCTAACATACCAACACCATAACACTCTTTTAACCCTTTTGGAAAGATGAAACTCAGAGACATGTCTAGATAGTCAACATAATGTAACAGCATTTTTTCCAAATTTTAATGTTAGAAGAGAATTGTTCAGGCATAAAGAGATACAGCATATCAACTTTCCGTTCAGGGCCCAAAGTTGCCAGTTTAATGCCTATTATTATTCACAAATCTTCATCTACTCCTACTGATATCTGGAAAAAATGAATCAGCACAGCAGATCCACAGAGCAGACCTGAAATCTTTTCAAGGCAATTGTAAGAATGTTTGGCGCCCTCTGGACAGTAAGGCGTTTCCATGCCATGACATAAGCATTGCAACTGCAAGAACAACTCATTCTGATTGGTCAAGATTGCGTAAACACAGAGAGCATTTTCTATGCCATAAGGAATTTAGGATATTCAGAAGCAGATTAATGCTGCAGAGATAGATTATGGGCTGATCTGGCCGGAAAACTAAATAGCCTTTTGAATGAATGCTACAAATGCAGCACTTACCCATCACATTTATACATATTATCCCCATGAAGCCACTCTTTGGCAGTGAACTGATCCAAACACTCTTCCAAGGATCCAGCATCCCCGTGAATTTCAACAGTTAAATCCATCATATTCTCAAATTGGTTTGAAACATTACCGCATTCTGCGCATATAACCTGAGAGGGGAAAGAAGAGTAAGTGAACAAATGAGATAGAAGCAGAGTGGGAAAACTAAAAGTACATGAAAACAGAAAGGCGTCTTTTGATAATTCTTAGGGTGCTTTTTCGCAAATTAATGCAAATTAGTGTTTAGATAACAGAATAGTATTTGTGGCAAAGAAGAGTTACTCATCCAATTTTCTTGATATTTTTGTCAATACATAAGACTTTCCTCTACTGAGTCAATATTTTAACAATCATCGCATCATGAAATCACATCACACTAGGGACTTTCCTCTACTGAGTCAATATTTTAACAATCATCACGTCACGTAATCACATCATACTAGGGATTTGGTGACTCAAAAATCACTGTCATAGGATCTGAATCACTTCAGTCACCCAGTTCGAGGTGCAAATTAAAAGTATTTTCCCTGTCATCATATTTTTTGAAATATATTGTGCAAGCAACTAAAAGAGTTGGATGAATCGCTTTAATCCATGGAGCAGAAAGGAAAATATTACAACAAAACAAAAAAGGAAGTAAATAAAAATAAAAGCTCAGGTTTCCTCAACAAAGGCTACCTGGGATTGAAGGCGGCCACCAAATATATGTTGGATAAGGGTTGTCTCTTGATAGCTAGGATGAACAGCCTTTTCTCCACCAAATTCATCAAGGCACACAGACTGCATTGTGTCAATTGCAAACCTACAGATAATCGAATGTTATTTAAACAAAATTAATTATATATCGAAGAGGTTAATTATGTTTTATAGCATCATTCCTGAAAATCTAGAAAGTAGGAAAAGAAATTCAACTGAACCCTGTGTGAAACAAGTAATAAGAACCTCATAAACTCATGTGCATCCTCCTGCTTCCCATATCCAAGATTACCGCCGATATTAGGCAATCTTGAGAGAATGTTCATTGGAGAAAATGGATGAACACTTCGACTGGCCCTCTCCACATGTGTTTGAAATTCACACAGAAAGCACCAATCATCCCTTTGACCTGGGAAAAAAAATAAAGATGGAATGGAAAATAAGGACTCTCCAACAATAAAGCCAAAAGAAGAAACAATGATTCATTGTATATCAATAGAATATAACAACAGATATATACATATATGAAGTCAATTACATTCTATCCGGTGGCCTTTCTCCAACAAGTAGGCAACAAGTGGCCGTGTGTATGTAAGGCATTGAAGAACCACATTAGCAAAGCAGCTGCATTGAAGCAAGAGGGAAAAGAGGGTTAGTAGCTGACATTTTAGATGATATAGAATTGAGTAGTAGAATAGAACTTCACTTACCTGTTTCCACAGTTTAGAAGTCCGCAAGGAGGATAACCTGGCTTGTCCCAATTGAAAAATTTTACAAAATCCTCATAGGGGTAAAGTATCTGAAAAACAATAATGCAGCAAATATTCTAGTCAAAACATGTCAGTGCTCACATATGATAACCACTCTAAATAGTAGGCATTGAAATACCTTGTTTGACTGTTTAAAAGACTTTGAGCATTCACCCACAGGAACCAGTGAAGCTTTCCTGCCCCTCAAAGCAGAATTTGGTTTTGTAAGGTTAGCTTTGTAAAATGACTGCAAGTCCTTGCATTTTGTCTTATGTTCAGAATTCCAGTGAGATTTTTGACAAGCTTCAGAGCTGGAATTCACATGCAGAGGAAATGTTAGCCAAGTAGTAGGACCAGTTTTGAACAGTTACTGACGTATTATGCTTATAAAGTTATACTCCTATAAAGATATTAAAGCGAGCACCCAGTTCCTGGAAAAGGGATACTACAATAAGATAAAAAATAACCAAAAACACTGAATTTACATTTTTTGTGTCTCACTCAGTATACAAGCTATCCGTGGTTTCAGATTCATTACCCTATTGTTTATTCTCATCAACCCTGCAATTCTGACGTAGATGGAACAGCACCGAGTGTTTATGTGATCTTTTACCAAGCCTAGTTACTCCACAGAATACAAAGAACATTCTATACTCCCCATCTGTATGCCCAAATACTAATTACAGCAATGCAGTTGCTTGCATGCAGCACTTAATATTTAGCGTACATAGCACCCAACAAGAATAGCAAATCATAATAGTATTCCAGCTGCATGCATACCATAGATGACTACAAATTCTATTATCTAGTTACGACTTAAGCACTAGCCCAAAGGAAGTTGACAACGGTTAATAAGGATATTCCCTCATTACATTATATGATGAACTATTTGATATAAGAATTCATCAAAAAGAAAGAACTATCCAATATAAGGATATCCAAATGAGTCTATGCCACATGCACAGGCACATATATCCAAAGCTCAGCTTTGAGTGGAACCTAACATACATTAGAGCAACTTCACCAAGGTAATAATCTTTGAGGCAAAACGTCATAAAAAAAAAATAGTGCCACACCACTCTATTCCCTATTCTTCACTCTTCAGCAGCACAAAGACCAAAACCCAAATTTCCACCACAGACATCACGTCCCCGTATAAATCCTTACATAATGACACATACGCTAAACAAAACAATTATGAGCATAAGTACGTAATTTAATAACGCGTACCAGTACTTAACCATCTTACAACGGGCACACTGTTTCTTCGTGAGAAGACCGCAAACAGCACAACAATCAAAACTCTCCCCGGCGCCACCGCCGGACTCCCCCATGTTCCCACTCTTCCTGCGATCCAAGGAAGAATAATCGGTGGCGGAGGAATCGAAATTGGAGTCCACCACAAAATACCTAGACGCAGTATTCCGAACCAAGTAAAGCAACCCAAAAGCCCCCGCGAACACAAACACTACGAACTGCAGGAACCAGTTAAGATCCGCCGCGACATGCATTTACAAATTTGCAATTTCCTCTTAATAATAGTACACTTTTCGATTCAACAATTTCCCTAATCATCAATTAAATGAATAGGATTTAGGGTTTCTGACTTCCTCTAAACTAAGTGGGAAAAGGGGAAAAATTGAATTGGTCGCAGAACCATTCCTCCCTATATATAGTTTTTTCAGTAGCAATGCCCCTTTCTGTTCGAGGAAGAATTTCAATGATGAAAAATCATTAAATTAAATAAAAAATATAATTATTTATTTGATGTAGTACAGATTTTTCGTTTTCTTGTTGGCGAGAGGCTTCTTTTAACGAATGGAATTAAAGGAGTGTGTGAGGGCATGGCGGTGCAAAATAAATATTGCGTTAATTAGGTGTAAATAAATATTATGAAGAATCTTCAAAAAAAAAAAAAAATCAAATCAAATTAAGAATTCGCGTCAAAAAATAAAATAAAAAAAAGTTGGATTATATCCTTTTATAAATATCCCAAGCTATCCATTCAATGACATTAAGACATATCATCATGGTGGTTATTAGATTTTAAGTAAGTTAGATGTTAAAATCAATATCATATAACAGTAATAATAAATATATCAGTCCAAAGATATTTTTTGTGTTCATACATAATATATATTTATGGAAAATATTGGTATGATAATTTGTCTTTATTAGTTTTGAAATTTCCTGGTACAAAATTGATATTATTGAATAGTGTGGTATTTTAAACTTCGTGATTAAGTAATTATTAATTTTATGTTAATCTTGAATATTTGGGCAGATTTTCCTCACATTGATTTGATGTTTGAACCTTAGAAATTGGCATTAGAACTTTAAACTTTTGATGGGTTTGAGCCTTCAAGCCCAACTCTGAGCATAGCTCCAATGACTGCATTCAGTCACAATCTAATCTAGGGCCTCACTTATATGGGCCGCTCGAAGATCCAAGCCCAACAATAAAACAAGTTTTCCGGCCCAAATATAATTTTTTTTATTTTTCTTTCTTTTTCTTTTTTTTTTTTTTAAAACCTTTGAGTGATGAATATCAGGGGAATCAAATGTCCATTTTACCATTAAGGTAAGGCCTCATCGACATTTACTTTGTTTATTTTATATCCGATTGAGATATGTGTAGACTACCAACTTTTGTTGGTATTTACATATGATATTTCACAATATTATTTATTTGTTTATTTTATTTTTTATATTATTGTAATTTTTAGATTAACATTTTTAAATTAAATTGAATATTTAATTAATGTATTCAAATAAGACTCCTTTAGTAACCGAATAATTCCTATAAAAAAAACTCTCACATCCATAAATATAAAACCTTGGGAGCCGACTGCACGAGCCATAAGTTTTTCACACCCAAATTCCCATAAGTTTTTCACACCCAAATTCAATTCCAAGTACTCTAATTTTCTACATACTCAAGAATTTTTCGTCTTTCAACATTCCAATAGCTACCTAAAAAAAATTAAAAAAATGGAGTTAATATACGATTTTCCTACAATTCATGCAAATTTCTAAATTTTAAAAATAAGCTTGTAAGGTGAAGAAAAGGTTAACAAAAATAGAGAATTCAATTTAAAAAAAAAAATTATACCAAATTTATAAATGTACTTTATACCATTTTACATAGTTGATCCGGAGTTATCAAGCAACTCTCTAGGTCAATCTATTTATGAGTAAGGGAAACATGTCCAATTATGCGATGAGACCTGACAAGTTTCAATCTTAGTTATTTGACTTGTCTTATATTTATATGATCCGGACATCTCTACCTCGCGCTCTTGTTGACTTAAGTATCAAAGAGTTTTCATTAAGTAAATCCCACAACCCTAGTTGTATCCTTTGATTGAGGTCAAGAGTACTTATTTCTATCAATTATGTAATCTCATCATATACCGTGAGTCCTCACTCATAAATATATTAAACCGAATAAATTTGTTGATGACTCTAGATCCATATTTTAATTTTGCAAAATAAAAATATCTTAGATCACAAAATTGCAAAACAGCTAAGCCTAAACCATCCCATGTTTTAGGCCATAATATCCAAATAAAATGTTGGGATATAGGAAGTATACAAGAAACAACCAAGACAGCCATCATTATAAGCTGCTTAGGTATATTTGTCCTCTTGTATTTTAATTATGCTTAAGTGGAAATTACTGTTATTGGAAACAACTATTAGCCTTGGGAAAATCAAGATTACTGTAGGGTGCATGAGAATATGGTGTGGGATGCATCTTATTTGCTCCATTAATTGTCACATTAGATGGCAAATCCAAATTAATTAGTCACTTTTAGGGGGCCCTGACAAGAAATTCCGGAGTGGTGTTATCCACTACATATCTACCATGTCTTGCCTTTAAATTAATTTAATGTTCAAATTGAATATTAATTGATTTAATAGTACGCATTAATGAATCACAACTAGCACTTTAATGAATTTTAAAATTATGGCACCTTGTTCTTGTGCACATAAAACGTTATATGAGCATCATGCATTATTTGAGCAGATGTTCTTTCTGACAAATTAAGGGAAGTCGCAGACATGGAGATGAAAAAGATATGATAATTTTGGTGCAACAGTTAGGGGAAAAGATAGTAGCAAAATATAATGAGTGAGGGGTTGTAGTTTGAGACTTAAAAATTTGCAATCATATCCCTATGATAAAGTTGTTTGCGTTGATTCTCATTGTAATATAATGAGTAGAAAAATAAAATCTGATAAACTTTCATTGAGACAAAAAAGTATTTTCTTTTTTTTTTTTAATAATAGTATGGTTATGGATCTTGTTGGTTTTTTCATTCATCTATTCCTTCATAAACCTTCCACATTGATGGAATTTGAAGTAATCACTAAATAGATTATGTCTAGTGTAAGGGTATTGCCAGCAATGAAGAATGTATTTATAGGCAAGCATGTGGGAAGCAATAATTTTTTTAGTGAAACGACTATAATATTCAACTAATATATCAATATATATAAAACAATCAAAAATTAATATAACAATAACGAAAGAAATAGTAGAAAAATAACTAAGCCACACACTGATAAAATTTGAACTAATGACTTATAAGTTAGGAGATCTCTATATTGCTACTTAGATAAAGATCGCATCGATTGGAAACTAATACTTATCCACATAATAATTCGGGGATGCGATGATGACACATTTAATTTTCTAACGTTAGGCTTGGTGACCCATTCTTTATATATCCTTTAATTTTAGGTTTTCACACGAAAAAAAAAATATATAGAGATATATATATATATATAATAAATAAAAGTGAAGGAAGAAGAAGTGTCACATCACGAGATAAGGTTGCCCCCGGAGTTTATGGGTTTTGTGTTTTGTGTCTCTATGTGTTGCTTAGTTTGGACTTGCAATTTGAGGGCCCAATAAACCCAAATTGGGATTTGCAGTAGTACGGAGATATCCTGCTCCATTTCAATTCGGTGCAACATCGTATGCTCAAATTTGGCTCCACTCTTTTATGTCTTTATTTGTAAGAAAATTACAAAAAATACAAGATACACGTGAACTCCTTTTTCCTTTTTTCTTTTCTTCTCTTTTTTTTTTTTTTTCCTGATAGGTAAACACAAACTCAATTGAATTAAATTATTAATACCATTCAGTGTATAATGAAAACTTGTGTATAAGATAAGCATGAACATAATTTATATGTATATTGATATATAATTTGTACCATATGCAATTAGTAATTAGAATATAAATATATAATTAATATATTTAATTTAATTACATATATCATCTAATATAAATGAAAAATTAGTGAATTGCGGGTGATTACTAGAGTAAGTTAAGATTAAGGGTATTTTAAGATGTATAAATAAAAACATATCACATACAGACTCATACTCTATCACAGAGTATAAATATAATAATATCAATATTTTGCACATATAATATAATAGTTTATAATTTAATTAAGTACAAGATGTGACGCAACATGAACTGAAAATAGTACACCATTATTCCACTAACAAGGGTTGAAACTCTCCAGGGGTTACTTTTTCATGCAATCTAACCCCCTTTTTTTTTTTCTTTTGTCTTTTTTGTCGTTCTTTGGATAAGTTAATTAATTAAATTATGAATAAAATTAATATCATTTTAAAACTAATTTAGTACCAAACCTTTTCATGTCTTCTTTCTTTGTTGGATAACTTAATTAACTAAACTACAAATATAATTAATATCATTTTAAAACTAATATAGTACCATATATTATATCATAATCTCACCAAAATTGATTCTATGCGAATATTTATACTAAATACGTACTAACTTTAGTGTGACAATAAACAAAAGATTAGGTATACATAACAGTTTGAAATTTAGCACGTCCCCGTGTTTGCCGGTTGAGGTCATGTTTGTTTGGCATTATTTCTACAAGTTGAAATAGTAGTTCTAAATTTAGCCACATACTTATCCATGAATTATAAGTACAATTTTAGTATGGTTGACTATTATGACATGTTACACTAATTTGATCACAATTAAATTATCATCTTATTGGAAACTATACCATTTACTGGATTAGTATTTTGTTCCTCAGAGGTCATCGGACGCAAATTTTGTGCGCATAAATCTGAATTGTTAATATTACTTGTATATGCATTACTTATGTTGCAGTAGAAGTTGTAACATAGATATTTATAATCTAATTATTTTACATGTAATGGACTATCGAAATTCTAAAAGTCAAAATAATAAATAGAAAACTAAATGAAATATATATTTCTAACTTAATAAAGCGAAAACTTAACTATGGATATAGAGGAGAAACGATGGTAGTTTTGGATTTTGGTTTGAATCTGTAGGTTTTAAGAAATGTGGAAATTTTTGAAAATGTGGACATGTTGGTAGAAAGGTGAAATGTATTGGAACTTGGAACAGATTACCATCATGATATAGTTTTATCAAATGTGTTAGATAAATGAAAGAGCTAATTTAAGATAATCAACATTTTATTAGTACGAGAACTACTTGCTATGCTCATGAATTTCATTCTAAAGAAAATCAGAAGATAGAAACTATAAAATTATACAAAATAATTTTCACTTTATATAGCTAATACAGATAATTATGATACTATTAAATTTGTTCACATACACAAAATGCTCAACTCCACGTATCGCCTGTACAAATAGTGAAGAATTTTAATTTTTAAAAAAAATGAGAATATCAAGAAAAATGAGCAATTTACAAATTGCTCAAACCCTGACTTTCTCATCAAAGTGCGTGATTAGTTTTATATGTTGGTCTATTGTAAAATATTATATTGAGCTCTAATTATTAGCTTTCTTACAAAGTCAATGAGTCCTAATTTGATGTGGATAGTACCCACCAAAAAAAAAAAAAAAAAAATTTGATGTGGATAGGAGGAAATTATGGGTAAGTGTTATTTATAGAAGAAAAGCTAATTAATGAATAATGACTTTGGTTAAGGTAAATTACTTCTTTGCTAATGATTATTAGAGGGCATGATTATATGGCAAGTGATGGACTTAATCATGACATGTTTAAGCACTTTAGGGATAATACGCTGTTTTTGTCCATGACCTTAAAAGTTGTCATCCTAAAATTAGATCAAGTTTTCTACTTTTGGTACTTTAGGAAATTAATTAGTGGAAATTCCAAATTGTTAAGCACTTCTTAGGACCAGTTAATTAAGTCTTAGCTGGCATGCATAACTAGACAGGTAAGCACTAGTGTATCTGCCCAAGTTGACATGTGGGCTGATATATATTTTTATTCATCTGAAATTAAATAGTAAACTTATAATTATAAGCTAAATAAATATGTAACACTCATAATAATGTTAATTCTCACCCCACATAGTACTATATTCGTCCAAAATTACATAAAACATGTTGATCAGTCAAGTCTAAACTAATTATGAATAGAATATCAAATATTTTAAGTCAACTTCTTCACAAATATATTTTCTTGATAGTCACAGAAGAACAAATACTATAATTTAAGAATTTTACATTTAAAAAAAAAAAGAAGAAAGAAAGAAAGAGCGTGGAGTAAATCAAAAGTTTGTTCTAAGTTTTACAAGTGGGTAAAGGACAAGAAGATTGTAATAGGATAGAGAAGACATCGCCATGAAATAATGGAATTTTAACCATCAAAGTATTAATAATTATGGTAAAAGTAATAGTTAATAATTGAATTTAATAACTGGAGTTAAAGTGATAGTCAATGATTTAAAATTAATATTCTGAGAAAATTTTGCCATTTCCTACATCGAGTGAAAACATTCACCACTACTACATGTCATGATAGATTTTTTGCAATTCTCATTAAAATTATGTATAATTGCTATGGTGATGATATAATAAATGATTTTTTACTACCATTTTCTATTAATATCAATTTTCAACCATGATAATTGCACAATTTTTTTGCATTGTATAAAATTTTGGGATTATATTTCGTTATCTACCAAGGTTAATTTAATTTTTAAAGCTAACTCACAAAAAAATGCATATTATATATAATATTATGCTTATGCTTACCTATTTTTTTATTCATCTTTTCCAACAAGAGAAAGGAAAACTGAGTAATTGAAAAATAATTTACTTCCTTTTGCCGCGACCACTTTTTTCCCGGGCTATATATATTAGGATTTTTTGAACTTTCCTTCCTAAAAAATTCAATTTACCACTTTACCTCTCACAATTTATGTAATATGATCATGCTTCCTGAAACTAGATTGGGTGTAGCACTTGTTGCAAAAGTCAAATTTTTGTTCATTTTCTCATTGAAATTCGACCACGTGCATTGCTTTCTTCCTTTTTTATGGGCGTTCTTTTCATTTCTCACCCAACTAATTCAGTTGAAAGAGCGCAACACGTGATGCATGCCATCGAATTTCGATAAGAAAGTGAATAAAAAGTTAACTTTTAGGGAAAATGCTATATTTAAGTGGATTTCGACAGGTATGATTATATTATACGAACTGTGAAGGTAAAATGTTAAAACAAATTTTTTTTCAAAAAGCGAAGTGTAAAAAGTTCTATATATCATGATTGTCACATGAAACGACTGCATGATTGGAGCCTCCTTCTTATTTAAAAAGTAGGTATTTAATTATTTCCTCTTTTGTTTTTCTTGAGTAAAATTATTTATTTAACCACTCCAACCTGCATTTTTTTTTCTTTTTTTCTTTTTAATTCTCTTGAAGCCATTTGCGTGGGTCTCTCTCCAATGTTTCTGTCCCCAAGAAAAGTGAGCAACATGAAGTTGAAAAATAGCATGCCTTAGAAAATTAATTAGGAATATCATATTGATCATAAAGAAGACTTAATTAATATTTCAACAAAAAGGAAACGAAAAGCAGATCAATAAAAGACTAACATATGTATACCTGAAGCAACAGATTCTGGGTATATATTTTCTACATAATTAATTGAATTACTTGATGCCCATAAATGAAAATAGAATTTCTTATTGGCCAGGGATATCAATTAATTTTACTTAGAGATCTTTAAAACATGTTATAATGTCTAAGAGCTTATAATATGTAAGAAAAATATTTGGTAATTTTTCTTGAAAGGGGTTGTATAAGCTCCAAAGAAAAGATGTTATGATTCTATAAATTCTTTTTGAAAAAGTAAGGAATTCTCAACTTTTTTTTTGTCAAATTTTAATATGCTCTTTCATTTTAACCATCTTAGTTATGAAATTGTCATTACTAATATAATGAGCTCTAATATCTTATTTTATGGAAACACTCCAACAACTTATTTTAAAATAAAATCTCACATATTATAAATTCCAAAATTATTTTATAAGATATAGGACCTTATAAGATGTAACGCCCCGGGATCGCTCGGCATTCCGCTGCGCGACCCAGGTCGTCACTC
>JACFYI010001176.1:1138058-1150516 GCA_014898755.1 Handroanthus guayacan
ATGTCGAAATAAAATTATTGCACATTTTATAAAAATCGTCCGGTAAATTTAAATTAGGAAAATTTCGGGTGTTACATAAGATGTACTAAATAAGCTTAGCCGATCACCATCTTATTCTAATTGCGATATCAACTAAAACTTTATTTAATTTATATTCAATTTAAATTTGAGTTAAAAAATATAATTAGTCCTTTTCTTTTTAACTTCGGGCTTGTTTGGGTTTATTAATTTGAGCTTATTGATTTCAATAAGATATGTAGTTAATGACGACGTCCCGAATCGATGGGGTTAAAATAGGGTGCAAGGTATGTCTTAATGTAGTTATTGAATAATTGCTTTGATAATTCTTGATAGGAAACTAAATAAGAATTTACCCATTTATTATTGGTCTATTTTTTTACCATAAGAAGCCTATTAATTTGCTTATTACATAAAAATCGAATACTAGTCATGGTAATAGAAGTCGAGTTTTAGATAATATATACATATACACACACATATATATGTGTATATATATAAATTGCTCTTCTCTCTGGCAAGCAAAATAAGATTTGCATTAATATGTGATTCAAGGGGAAAAAATGTGGCCTTCGTGTTTGCAATGAATCTAGTCACTGTTGGACTTGTAATAATACCAAGTCTGATTAGTTCATTCTTGAAAAATGCTAAAAAGGAATGTTAGCTGGTCCGAATATACCTATTAATCAATGTGGGATAGGGATCATTACATTCTCCTACACCTAATTCTTGCATGTTAATGCAATATGGAACCTTTATTGGATGTGTCACATCACATCTTAGTACCACTAGTCATGGACCTAATTAACTTTTAGAAAATAAGGGAAATTAAAGTTTTCGAGGCATTTTATAAATTAATTCCCTAATTTACCCTTCGATGTGCCATTCGAAAACAAGAACTTCAAGACACTTTTAGATCTTCATATTTAACAATGAATGTGTATCCAACGTACAATATAGTTTTCTTTTTTTTTTTTATAATATTTGTTACTAGGTAGAAAATTATTGTAATTAGAATTATGGAAAACATAATATATTAATTAACAAATAATTACTATGCAATGTATTTTATATAAAAGGAAAAAAAAAAAAAAAGTGTTCAACAGTGCCACGTGATGACAAATCACCAATCCCAGACGGTTAGGAAATCGGCCGACCTTGCATTAAATCAATGAACCATGAAACTCAGAGCTTTCATTTATGAAAATTATGGCCTACAAAAATAACATGGCCAACATACCTTTTCTGTACATTCTGACGTTCGTTTCTTACATTATATGCAGAAAAATCACGGGACATGTACTACTTTTCATTTTGTAAGATAAAATGATTTTTTATTTACTGTGTGGTCAGTTTGGATCAATATCTATATTCAATAGTAAATAAATTACAAGTCAAAAATTATTTAAGTTAATTTTAATTAGTTAAAATTTAACTAGAGAAATTAAAATATGAAAGTTTTCATTGTCTTACTTATCAATAAAGTATCCTGGGCATTAGTATGTCTTTATGAGATTTTTTTCTAATACCTCTTATATTATCAATTTATTAAATTTCCATAACTAAAGCTCGTGCAAGACATAAGTACCATGTATCACGATTCACTGACAAGTCATTAACAAAAACATAACAAACTTTCATAAGTAGTTACTCACAAGTTATAACATTCTATAAAAAAATTATAACATACTATGATTTTATACAACGAAATCATTCATGCGTATATTTTCTACTAGTGCCCAATGATATTTGATATATGGATATATAAAATAATCAGAATATAATTCATTGTATTAAGGTATAATGTACAACTAATCTGTGTATATTTTAAATATTAATATATAATTAGTATATTTAATATAGTTAATTACATATATACCTAATAATTGAACATAAAAGATACATTTAATGGGTATGGCTTTTTGTCAGTTGTGTATAGTTTGCAGAGTGAGTTAATATTTAAGGGGTATTTTACAAATATTACATAGAAATACACCGAAAAGGGCATAGTATTGTATATATAATACTAGCATTTAGTACACACTCGATGCATCTATATTAAATAATCAAATACATTTTATATACACTAAGATGTAATAAACACTTAATCTATACCTATTTAATAATTAAAATATGTTTGGTATGCTTAAAATGATTATATGCATATTTTAATAAGAAATGGATTGACTTTTTATAAAAATTTTAAATATTTCTTTGAATGAGTTAATATTAAAAAACATTTTAAGAACCCCATATAAAATATACCACTATGGTTTGCTTTAACTTCATTGAGAATTTGCAACTTGAGAATAGTACGTACAATTTGTATATTATACTGCCATGATAATATTAAAAATTTAATAAAATACACAGACATGCTGTCACTTTCGAGACACAAATTGACTCTCTTATTCATAAAAATTACATAATTTGGTGTCATTTTCCAAAGACCCCTTCCAACGTACACTTTAATTTATTTATTTTTCTTCATACAACGAAAATTAAAGAAATTAATTAATTTTTTTACAAAATAGTATAGGTGTCAGGCAATGTTCGCAGCCAGTAAAACGATCCACGTGGCTACAACAATTTCAGTTGACAGATCCAAAGAGCTTTTAATCAATCTAACGCTGAATTAATCATTTAAACTAATCTATGATTAAAGGTCTAATAAGATTCTTCACAACTCTCCTTGTTTTTCTTGCAGTCGTAGGTTTTCCAACCTTGAACTAGATTTCTCCCCTAGCATAACTTTTTCCACTTTTCTATTTTTTTAAGGAATAAGGGACAAGGATTGTTCTCTTATAAATTTCTCATTACTTGTATTTAAACTCCAGGGGCATGTTTGACATAGAGAAAGATCTTTACCAGGGAAAAAAACTTTTCCTAGGAATTATCTTTTTTATATGAAATAGCTTATCTCAATTTTATGTTTGGATACTGTCATTTATAAAGTTGGAAAGGAATGATCTTTTTATTATTATGTTTGATAAGGTGAAACCAAGAAAGGAACGAAATTGTGTGTGTTTAACTAATATACTTTCACGAGTACTTATATTATGAAATATATGTACAATTTCAAACATCAAATTACATTAAGTATGGAAAAAATTTAGAAAATTCAAATATTACAAGATTTTGATTTTTAAAATTGTACATATAATTTTTAATAATTGGTAAAATTAAAAGATATGAATATGTGAGTTCCAATTTTACAAAATACTATGTTTCCTAAATAAAAGATGTGATTCTTATGTTTAAATTTGTACATATAATTTTAAATAATTCGTATAGTTATAAGATATAAATATGGTGAATTCTAATTTTAAGAATTACTACATCCTAAAAAAATATTAATATGTGAATTCCAATATATGAATTAAAAATATGAATGTGTAAATTCTAATTTTACAATTAGGGGAAAAAAAAGAAAGAAAGAAAGAAAAGGAAGTTAGATGAGAGCAAAATTGGGTGAATTTCTCTTATAATTTTATTCCAAGCTTTCCATTTAAGTAGGAAAGGTGTTTCTATCCATAATAGGTAGAAAATTTTTTTCCTACTTAAGTGGGGAAATAGATTTCCAAAGCATCAAAATTCCCACTTTACTTGTAGATATTAAACATAGAATATGAAAGAAAAAGTAAGAATTAAGTTTTTTGGAAAGACAATTCTAACTTACCAAATATGCTTTAAATGGAATATGCTTTCCGTGACTTGTAAAATTATAATACAAATAACACTATTAGTTTGACTGATGAAAAATTTTAAAAAGCATATGTTACATTATAAACAGATCCCTTGAACATGAGTCTCAAAAGGTCTTTTTATAATTTTTCGATCAATATGTTAAACTTTTAAGGAGTGTAATTGTACTATTAAACAGGGCCCATTGAGTTTTCTGTCAAATGAATTGATAATAGGAGTATAATGATAATTGTTCGAATTGATTATTTGTCATGAGAGTAATTTCCTTTTTATTCAACAATGGTCTATTCCGTGACAACTCTCCAACTTCGCGTGTAGCCTACACGCGCCGCCGATGTACGTTACCTCGGAAAGGGCGGGGCGCAGATCCTCGTTCCTCCATTTAAAAACTCTCTCTCTCTCTCTCTCTCTCTCTCTCTCTCACACACACACACACACACAGAGCATACGTGTGGATTGAATGAATTATTTCTCATAGATTTTTGTGTATGCATTTACAGTTATACAAACAGATATTCTGAAGTAAACTCAAAACAGGATTAAAATAAGTTCCATGAATTCTTCACATTGATCAACAGCCAATCCACATTTCAGCTTTTTGCTTTCAGCATATGCGCGCACACACGCACACACAGTAAACACATTGTGAGAAATTATATTGCTATAAAAGAAAGCCAAACAACCATTTTCCACTCAATATTTTTCACCTCAAATCACATGGCTGATGGCTGCTTCTATTTCTTGAGTGTCTTATACTTGCCTTCTTCTCTCTCTCATACAGTATTTTAATGTCTTGGGTTTTAATTCTTGTTTTGGTTTTTCTTTATTTTGGTTAGCACATGCACTCCTCTCGTAACCCCACCTCACCTATTCTTCTCTCTGTGCATTTCCTATGGGCTCCTAAACCTTGGCCTTTTATCATTTTCTTTTCTTTGACTGAAGGGATCATTTCAGATCTACAGTGAAACGTTTGAGAGTTAGTCTTCTATTATTTTTGAAGAGAAGGAAGTAGCTGCCAATAATTATTGGATTCATCTGAGGTCAGCTTTTTGGGGCTTTTAGATTGGTTTTTTCATATGGGGTTGTGAGTTTTTATCGTAATTTTGATTGGCAATTTGCATGTTTTTGCACCATTAGTATTGTGACCACTCCTTGAATTTGGGTCAATGTACTTTCTGATTCAATTTTCTTCGAATGAAATTGCTTTCTAATTTATTATTTATATCTATAGGCTGGGAAAGCTCAAGTTCTTCGAGAATTTTCAACTATAACAACGTTGAATTTGAATGTAAATCAGTAGAAGAACACTGTTATACAGGACAATGATGATAAATTTTGGTCATTTGTAATTCTGATTTTTTATCTTTCTTGGTAATCAAATCCGGGGATATTTACTGTGAGCCTTTTCTGTTTTCCCCTCTTTTCTCTTCTGCTATGAAATAGGATGAACCACAAAGAAATTACAATTGTTCTTGATAATTTTATACTTATGAACGCACATATTCTAATTGAGTAATTCATTTTTCTTTGTGGAGGAATTTGTTTGTAAATCCTGTTTGCAATATAATTTATTCTCTTCTTGTTCCTAAAATGTGCAACTTTTTAAGTAGATAATGCTACTACATTTGCTCTTTGCAGCTCCTGTACTCATTCTTTATACACTATTTATATGTTTGTTCTCTTTTCTTTTTCTGGTTTTAAGTTGGTTTCTACTGCCATTTTTCCATGCAGACTTCAGTCAATCCAAAGAATAACTCCCTCAATGTTTAGGGCGTCGATATTTATGTCCTATAAGCACGAATGAATTCTAACTGAGGGCCTGCTGTGAATGCTTATTGCGTGGTATCGTTAAATTGACAGTGGAGCTCTAGAAAGTGTTGTCGTTACAATATTAGTAAAAATGGGTTGTGAGATTGAGACTGATCAAGCTGAAGATATGGACGTTATCCTCTCTTCGATGTGGCCGGAAGACATAAACGAAGTTGGGAGGCAATTCAACGTTGAAAGGCCAGGAGCAGATCGAGACATGTTTGAGGAGGTTACTATCAATAAGGAGCCAAATATAGTCGATTTTAAGCGTCTTATGGAGCTTACAAATTACAGCGACAAGGGCAACTGGCAGCTCGCAAACTTGATCAAGAACTGGGAATATAAGCAGGCTAATGCAGTTCGTCTTCTCAGGGAGGAGCTCGACAATCTTAGCAAGCAACAACAAGAAGTTGAGCTCAAAAAATTGGAGATATTGGAAGAACATCGGTTTGAACAAGATGGATATGGCGGTGATAAGCGTCCGATATCTATTCTTGATGAGAATCTTAAGTATTTATATCAAGATGCTCCTCGGAGAAAGAATGATGTTATTTTCCACGATGAAGAAGTGGAAACAGATGCTGAATATGATAGTGTAATGTACTGGAAGCAAAGGGCCTTGAACCTCGAGAAACTTTTGGAGGCAAGTCTAGGAAGAGAGCAGGTTTTATTGGCGAAATTGCAGGAAAGTATTGAAAATCTTGAAAAGCAGTCATCTCCGGTGGAGGAGTTGTCGCAGGTTTTGAAGAGAGCAGATAATTTCTTGCATTTTGTCCTCCAAAATGCACCGGTTGTCATAGGCCACCAGGTATATTGCTATTATTTTTATGTTTTGGCCTGTTGTCATACTTCAGCATTGTAATTTGGTTGATTAAAACCGCTGTATATTAAGATTGTGAAAAGTGAAAATAACTTTGTTTGAGTTTACAATATCATGGGTGATAGGTTGGATTTTATGGTTTTAAATAGAAGCTACTGCTTTGTGCATAGTAATTGACCAAATGCTCCATACCTTTCAGGATAAAGAACTGCGCTACCGATTCATCTTTAATCATTTCCCAAGTTTGCGCGAGGAGGTAAACTAGCTATAATATTTTATTTATTCACTTATGTCAAATTGCTTTTTTCACTATCTTTGTCAAATTGCTTTTTTCACTATCTTGGCAACTTCATTTATTCTCAACTAGTGGCAATTTGAGTTTTTGGTCATCAACCACATATTTTCCTGTAATTTAGCATACTTTTCTAAATCAGCCGCTACAATCATTCCTCAGATCAACTGATTTTACAGGATATCATAGGCAAAACGGATGTAGAGATCTTTGCCGGTGCTGGTGTGAAGGAGTCTCAAGACTTCAAAAGGGAAGTACTGGAAAGAGGATTACCTGCAAAGAGGGAAATCACATTCGAAACAGAGCTCTTTGGTTCTAAAACCTTTTTAATTTATGTCGAACCTGTTTTCAGCAAGGCCGGGGAGACAATAGGTGTAAATTATATGGGAATGGAAGTAACTGATCAGGTAGTTTTAGTTTCAACCTCGTACCTTTGGTATCTAGTATGCATAAATTTCATAGTGATATTGTTGCTAATTTGCAATAATGTATATTTTCTGATTCACATTTTTTGCAAATACACATTTTTTTATTTCTTCATTTATTTATTTTTTAAATATGACATCTATTATGGAAAACCTTCTTTTCTTAATCTCTTCCTTGTCCTGTTTTCTTTATCCCTTACTGGTTTTATTCGTCTAATTGATGTTCCTAACTGTATTTCAGGTGAGGAAACGGGAAAAGATGGCAAAGCTTAGAGAAGAGATGGCTGTACAAAAGGCCAAGGAGACAGAGCTCAACAAAACAATCCATATCACAGGTTATCTCAGTCATACCCGAAATGGTTTGAATTATCATAGACGAAAATGGTGGGTCATCTGAATTTGATATCGTTCTTGCAGAGGAATCAATGCGAGCGAAACAAATGTTGGCCACCATGTCTCATGAGATAAGATCTCCCCTATCTGGAGTTGTAAGCATGGCCGAGATTCTTTCCACCACTAAACTTGACAAAGAACAGCGGCAGCTCTTGAATGTAATGGTGTCTTCTGGTGATTTGGTTCTGCAATTAATAAATGACATCCTCGATCTTTCCAAAGTGGAGTCAGGTGTGACATTAAATTTTTTCTTAGCATGTTCATGTTTGGTGTTACCTAATTTATTTACATTTTATTGATGGAGTTTTTGACACATTTAGTTGACGAGAGTAATATGTTTCTAGGAAAAAAATTTGTATTAATCTCACAATGAAAGTGATAATTTTCTTATCATACTTCATCATTTCAGGAGTTATGAAATTGGAAGCTACGAAGTTTAGACCAAGAGAGGTAGTGAAGCACGTACTTCAGACAGCAGCGGCATCATTGCAGAAATTACTGACCTTAGAAGGACATGTATCGGATGATGTTCCCGTGGAGGTAACAGAATTTGACGTTATGTTCTCAAACAATAATCAAGAGTCCCTCTTGGCTTCTTAACTTGTTGTAGACAGAGTCTTTTTAATGGAAACTTGATTTTTTCAGGTTATTGGAGATGTGCTAAGAATACGCCAGATTCTCACAAACTTGGTCAGGTACTTAAAAGCCCAAAACTTTCTTTACGATACACGTTTATTCTGTAGGATATTTGCGGCATAGTATTATCGGTAATTGAGACCTATAATAATAATTGGTTAATCAAGAAACGGATTCAGCTTTTTCTTATCTTTAATTTACTATATTTTCGGGCCTATGAAACCAGCCGAAGAGTCCTCATGAGATTATAATTCTAATTGTGTGCTTAGATATTTCCATGTGAATACTTTTGAGAATCCTTTTTTTTTTTATTTTTTATTTAGTAATAAGTCATGGAGAAATACGAGATTTGATTATATTTCTCCAGCAAACTTTCTGGCAGCTATGTGTCCGAGAGACCTTATGTAGAAATACTATTTTATGTACGAATAGATGGAAAAGGATTCTGATACTGGATCAGTAATGGTTACTTGTCAGATAATTTTCATTGTAAATCAGTTAGATTATACGTAAGATATCAACCTTTCAATGTTCAACAGCAATGCCATCAAGTTCACTCATGAAGGCAAGGTCGGAATAAAGGTTTATGTGGTTCCCGATCCTCGAAATTTAGTCAAACAAGATTCTCAGAAATTTTCTTCGGATCAATCAAGTGATTCAGTAAACACAAGGAAAGAAGGTGCTGGTGATAACAACGAACTTAACGCTATGCCCAATGGTCCTGTAAGAAGCAAGGCTCCAATAGAAGAAGATAAAATGACTCATTCATGCACTGAAGAACCAGTAGTGTGGATTCAATGCGATGTCTATGACACGGGAATTGGAATACCTGGTATTTAACAAAATTTCCAGTTTTTTTTCTTTCCCAACCTTTTGCCGAATATGAATTGATGTGATGGTTACCCTTTTGAAATATTCATGTGACAGAACATGCTATCCCCACTCTATTTAAGAAATACATGCAAGTTGGTCCAGATACTGCTCGAAAGTATGGTGGGACTGGACTTGGCCTCGCAATCTGTAAACAATTGGTAAGTTCTCATACCTGTCTTTAGAAGATGTTTGATCTTTCTTAGCCAACACGATTTAGTTTGCTTCTTCTTCTCCACCTGGAACCTTGAATTAGTCCACCAGAAGTTTCATATACTTTACATTCTGAGAAAAGCGATTCCTAGGCAGTCGCTGGTCCAACATTGCTGTTGATACTAATCGTAACTGTTACCTGTTTGACGTTTTTGTCTTACGAACAGGTTGAGCTCATGGGTGGCCATCTAACTGTTGCGAGTGTAGAAAACTCTGGATCTACTTTCACATTTGTATTACCTTACAAAATTTCATCCATCTCTGATAGTTCGGATGATCCTGATGAACTATCAGATATGGAAAACCAAGATATCCCAGATGATGGAAATGATGACGATTTACATGCGGGAGTTTTTCTGTTCCAACCACGCACTTTGGGTTCTTTATTCTCTTCTCAAAGTTCTGGAAGGATCCAGAAACTCTCGCCAAATAATTATGGATTTTCCACGCAGAAACTTAATGGATTGTTAGAAGACTCTTCAACCCCCTGTAGTAACATTGAATACAAAGAGATCAGTTCAGAAGTAGATGTGTATTCATCAGCTGGTCCGATGGAGATATCGTCTGAATTTGAGGTTTCATTGAGCCACAGCTTGGGTTCAGACAGCCGAAGTTCAGCCCAAAAAAATGAAAACAGTCATTTTCATCATTCCGTTGGTGCCTCGAGCACAAAAACTTCGGAGACTAATGTTCCTCAAGAAAATTGTCAAATGCAGGCACAAATGGATAGAAGTTCTGTGTTTTCTTCCAGCAGTAGTCTGGAAACTCCGAAAGCCAAAACAAAACCTAAGATCCTTCTTGTGGAAGATAACAAGATTAATGTGATGGTAACAAAGTCGATGATGAAGCAGTTGGGCCACAACATAGATGTTGTAAATAATGGAGCAGAAGCAGTGTGTGCAGTTCAATGCCAAAGTTACGATCTCATTCTAATGGTACGCATAGAAATTGAAGCATCAGAATGAATATTTTATCCATATTAGCATCCTATATTTGCATGCTCTGTGTATGTGCGTTTAGCAATGAGAGAATAATTAATATTTATGCATTTAAATGAGAGAATAATTAAAAATTAATATGTATGTATGTATAATTATGAGATTAAAAGTGGTAGCACTGTTCAGTGGGCTATGGGTCATGTAGCGATAGTTGCACGAGTTGTAGTTATTGGTACATAGATAATAATAGGGGTCCGTTAAAAATACCATATAACCACTCACAAAATGAGGGTACTTTAAATGAAAACATATTAAAAGTAGCTGCTACTTTATTAATAGTATAGACAATAGTTCTATTAAGCATCGGATGATATCTTTAACATCAGTGTTACGAAGTGATCACTTCTAGTCAAGGTGAATTTAGTGAGTCCCGTGGCTTCTTGGATGGTTGCTCAATTTCTATTCCATTCTCAAAGTAGCTAGGACATCTCTTTGTTCAAAATTTACATTAAAGAACAAAAAGATCCAACGAGATTTTCAGCCTTTTTCAGTTTTTCATACCTTGTATTGGGTAATATCGCTGAAAGATGGGCAATTTTGCAGGATGTATGCATGCCAGTTATGGATGGTCTTCAAGCTACAAGATTGATCCGATCCTTCGAGGAAACGGGCAGCTGGGATGATGCACTGAGTGCAGGAGTCGAGCTACAATTGCCACCTGAAAATTCATCTACAAATTCACAAGAAAAACCACAAAAGAGGACTCCTATCATAGCGGTAAGCGCTTGATTCCTCATCTACTTCATTAGTTGTTGTATACAATATTTTTCTTTGTCCCCCTTTTTCCTCACCGAAAATCACCCAATGTGGCTAAATGTAAACTTTTGTATCCTTGGCCAATCTGCAATTCTCTTGTCCAAATTCAGCTGGCCTAAAATTCTTAGTTGCATTGCATACTACAGCCTCCTTCTTTAGCTTTTTGCCACTTTATCTGAAAGTTGGCTAAAGAACAAAGAGCAGCGTGGAATTTTTTAAGGATAATTACCTCAAAATTCACCTAATTAAAGAAACTCCTTTTCCAGTTTAAAAAATTACAATAACACCTCTTGCTGTCATTTCAGTTGATGAAGTTTTATGGAGCACAAATATAACATTTCAATTAGATATCCTGTTAACATATCATGCTTAAGTTTTTAGGGCATCTAATTGTAATATCACACAGTTTCCGTTAAATTTTCTATTAGCTGAGCTAGCAGTAGGGGGTCAATATTAATATGATTTCATTTTGCCAGGAGATGATTATGGTTCCTTAGAGGATGACTATATCTGAGAAAACTTTTATAAATTGTGCACCATATAAAATTAATAAAAGATGAAATTTCTTTATCTTGATTGTAACATTGCTTTTTCTCTCCCCCTAACAAATTTCAATTATTATTTATGCAGATGACAGCAAATGCATTATCAGAGAGTGCAGATGACTGTTTTGCTAATGGTATGGATTCATTTGTGTCAAAGCCTGTAACTTTCCAAAACTTAAAACAATGTCTACAACAATATTTACCATAGTAGTTTTTACTTTTTACCATAATAGCATCTGTAAATGTTAAGCATCTTGTACAGAAAAGAAAAAGGAATGAGTTAGGAAAGTTTTGACATCAATGTAATGTATAGTGCAGTAGTGTTTCTTTTTTATGTTAAATATCTTCAGATCACCAGCTTCTTCTTCCTTGGCATCATTGTTTTCTCTAACTGTGGTGTTTTACATTTCCATCAGTTGCAAAAATTAAGGTTTATGAATAATGGCAGTAATATAGGACTTAAAGAGAAAATGCCACAAAATCTATATATGTTCATCAAGGAGCACCAATACATGTGCGCGTACACGTAAACACATATAATATAATATTTCTTGTAAGGCATTAATAATCCTGGATCAAAGTTTGAAGTGAGTCGAGGGAGTATGAAATAGATACTTTGCCATTCAAACTATTTGCATTTTCAAATTTTACTATTTTTTAGAGGTAACATGTCGCCATCAGATTATGCATTTATTACTAATGATACATATTTGAGTATTTTCGATGGTATGTTCCATCTAAATCTTGTTATATGATTTGAATGCTCTTTTTTGAAAGGTATATTTGCTCTTTTTCATAAATTTAGTTTTTGACCAGATAAAATCAGCGTCAAGACATTAATTCAATAGTGAAAATACTTTCGAAAAAAGGGCATGCAAGTCATGTGAAAGAATCTTAGTGTAATATTTCGCTAGAAATACTCAAATAACGATAAGTCATAAAAAATGCATAATTTAGATTGCATTCTGTTATTAAAAA
>JACFYI010001176.1:1150526-1165650 GCA_014898755.1 Handroanthus guayacan
AAAGAAGAAGATAATGCAGTGCACAACTGATACAATTCTCAAGAATAAAGGGCTCTTTCCAAGATTAGAGGGGAACTAAACTGCATTGCGCAGGGGGGCTACTGATTCTAACAATCATCATCCTTCCTTGTTCTGATTTGAATTATCCTGCTCAATTTCCTGCTCTGTTAACTGAAACCCTTCCCTCCGTGAGGAAATTACACTCGCCGGACTATTAATCGGCGGCGAACTAAGTGTAATACTTGATGGGCTTTCTTGAAGATTCTCATGGGATTCAATTGCTTTCTCCACACCTTCACCATTTCTATCTTTCAACTCATAAATGTTTCTGAAAGTATGAGAACTCAGATCTCTACTATCAAACCTGTGAAGGAGCTCTATAATCTTGCTCAAAATTGTGGATTCTGGATTGGAATCCATTACAACATGCCAATATTGGTGCAAGAACATAGTCACTTGTATTATTAGGGCAGAAACTGCGGCTACTCCGACAATCATGAAGAGACCCCAGAAGCTTTCAAGCCCCAAACTGTTTGATGAAAGTAAGTTAGCTGAGTCTGCGCATTTACTCTTGTCCCCAAGCCATTTCTTCTCTATCTCCACCATTTTCTCACTCTCAGTTATGTTTAGAATTGCTCTTGAAACATCAGGTACTAGAGGAGAACCTATGGGGAAGACCTGGGGGAAGAAAAAGAAAATGAAAAATGAATATGGTAGAAAGAAACATCCCTACAGTTTGATCTAATTACATCAGCATCTTGTGTGGGTTGAGAAATTACATCAATATGTGCTACACTTAGTTTAGCTTATGAAGAACTTAATGAAACTACTGTAACATTACAATTAGAACCTTGAAAACTTAATTATGTCAGATTATAGGGATCTACTTGCAATGTTTTAGTTAATATGTTATATTTTCAGGGGTTGTAATTATAATGTTATATATACTCTTTAAGTTTTTTGACAATTGAACTAACAATATGAGATGTTTGGAGGGTGTTCATCAGATGTGATTATCCCAAAAAGAAAACGAAGGTGATAGTTTACTTACGAATCCAAAACCATCAGTTTTATACGTGGGATCAACCATGGTGTATTTCAAACAATATTTGGCAAGAAAAAGCTTTATGTACGGTATCTCATCAAAAGCAGCAGCTATACCACCATTCCCGCTCCCTTTGGAGAAAAGTTCATCACATTGTTCTGGAGAGTTGTATGCCAATAATCTTGACTCGTCAAAGTTCAATCTTTTTAGAAGACCATAAACAAATGATCCCTCTTGATACCCGACGTATTCTTTGTTTCTTATAAGCTCGTTAATATCTGTAATGGTGGGCTGCAGCTGCTGAACTGTTAACATGGATGTCAGACTTGCAGTATAGCTTTGCGTTAGTATGAGAACAACCAAGAACCATATTATCAGCACAAATCTTGCCAAGTTGCTTATCACCTTCTCCTCTACAAGAAATCAGTGCTTAAGGTTAGCTTGAGTTGTGTCTTTAGCATGTTACTTGTTTAAAATCTTGAGTAATTTGTTAGATTCTATATATCTTTTTGAATAAATTAGGAGTAATAATTGTTAGAAAATTATGACTGCATACAAATATTTGTGTTATTCAAAATATAAACAAATATTCTCAATAAATTATGTGCATATAAATCACATAATACATGCCAACAACCATAGAATTATAACATAAAAACATAGGGAAAAAGAAAGCCTACTTGAAATGTTAAATGCAAATAAAACTTAGATGAGTTGAGGCCTGTTGTTCCAACAGTGTTTTTAAAGCTTTATTTGCCCCTCTACGGTGCTCGAAGGTCACCGGCAAAAAGCCTCCCAAGATACAATGACTCTTCTCCGATTAAGGTGGCATTCCAATAATCAGAAACAGCAAACGAGCTAACTTGAAACTCGTTTTAAATGAAACATGAATTTGGTGTGTGTAGTGTTGTGTTCAAACAACGTGAATACTACATGTTTTTCTCTATTTCTCTATGGTTTGGTTCTAAACTCCTATTTATAATTGTGCAATACAACGTAGTTTGACGAGATTTGTCTATTAACAAGAGACATAACTCTTATTTTATAAGCACATAAGGACATGATGAAGAGTTGATACTCCTTTACTTTAATTTTATAATTATAATCATGTCTCAGCTCAAAATTTAATATTAATTAAATTCCATAGATTAATTTAACATGCCATGTAATGTCCTTATATATTTTTTTATTAATTTTTTATTCACAGTTGAATTTTGACTTATATATTTCACGAATATCTCCTCGATGAGATAAATTTATTATATATGTCAAGGTGCTAAAATTCTAACAATAATATCCGTCATCTACCTTGATGTTTTGCCTAATTACTCTAACAGGCTTTAAGGTTTGAAAATGGCTGTTACTTCCCTTGTCATTACTGCAACTGACGGAAACGGAAATGTGATGAACCTTCCAATGACATGCTTTCACTGTAATTGGACGCCCTTAGGTATTTTAGTCAATGAACATGGGGTTAAATGATGGAAGGGTATAACTGGTAATTCAATCACATTTCTTTCCGACATGAGTATTCTCCATTAATGCAGTAACGACATGAGAGGTAATTGTAGTTTTTCAAATCACAGGAGAAATTATGTTAATCAGACCAAAGATAATGGTGTCTGAATAGATTATGTTGTTTCAATGTAATAGTTCAAAAGTTATGTTTTAAAGGATGCCAGTTAACTTACTGTTAGAGAAGACCATGGTTGAGAAAGCGAACCAGAATATCATACCAACTTGATGCCAGGGAGGGCCTCTGAAATCTTCATTAATTCTATGTTCAAGAATCCAAATCAAGAACCCCATGAAAACAAATGAGCAAAAGCTCGTCAACCAAAGTTCCCAAGTCAGTGGCTTCAAAAACACCCATGCGTTCTTGCTTTTGTAATCTTTTATCGGCACAACCAAGGAAACGCCACTCTCTGTAAAAGGCAGAGTGAAGTCCACAAACTGTGATCTGTTTGCTACGATCGTAACATCTCCAGCTACAGCATCATAGTTCTGTTCATTGATCAGCAAAAAAAAGTTATCTATGATTCTATGCAACAGTGTACGTGTTACATAAACTTAAAAGCACTCACTCCAAGATATACTTGGTAGGCCAAATCATTATGTGTTCCGGCATCTTTATGATCGTAGGTTGCAAATGGGATGTATTCATATGGGACAGCATATGGTAGAGCCGCCATTACAGCATCAAAAACATCAATGCAGTAACCTTTGACTTGTGTTGAATTGTCTGAATTCCAAGTGAATCGAACAAACTCAGTGTAACCATCTTTTACGGGCACCCCTATACGCAGTTTCTTTCCGTTTGTGGCGATTACCCAACCCTTTGGTGGAGATGTTCTATCTCCAGGCCATATAATGGATCCAAAACTGGAGTATGTTTTTGTGTATTTGCTTTTGAAGTTTAGTTCTTTGACAATTCCGTTTTCTTTTGTCCAGTATCCAATCGCTCGCGCTCCAGGACCGTTCACGTTTAGTATCTGATAAGGAGGCGATTGGAGTTGGCCGTCAACTAATACAAAGTTCCCAGAAAGGCCTGTGAATGAAGTGTTTGATAAAGCCTGAATGATCTTGAGTCCATTAATGGAGACTCCAAAGGCTTCAAGGTCAGTAGAATTTGTAGAAACATTTTGCTTCTTAAATCCTGTATTTGTTAATCTTGCTTTCTCCACTGCCATGGCTAGTGCAATAGCTGAATCATAAGCCCATAGTCCAAAAATGTTCAATTCTGGAGTAAGAGCTGTGGGATTCTTCTTCTGAAGCATTTTCTTGTATAGCATCGTGAAGCTATCAAGCTCCTTTGTTTTTGGAACATATGGTTTTACGCCTATTACTCCTAACATGGACTCTATGACAGAAGGATTTATAGAACTTAATTCGTTCATGATACCATCTGTTACTATCCATGCATAATCTTCACTCATCATTCCTAGTTCTCTTGCTTTAGTGAAGATACGAGAAGCAAGATTGGTCAGCATGTGGACGACGAAAACTCTAGTTGGCATACTCATCAGCTTGTAAAGCTCTGCAACAATTTGATCATCTGTTGCTAGTGGTGGAATCACACTCCTGTAAGGGACGTGAGCATTTACCTGTTCTAAGGCATCGGTTAAAAAGGGTATGACCCCTTCTCCAAATTCGTTTTCCATATAGATTAGCACAACTTCTCTCCATTTAAAGGCTTGGATTATTGCACTTATGGCCTCTACTTGGGATGAGTCGTTTAGACTTGTCCGAACGAAATATGGGCTTCGGATTGATGATAGAGAAGGACTTGTGGCTGAGAATGTGATAGTGGGAACTTGAGCTTTGTGTCCAAGATTTATCATGAATTTTGCCTGAACTGAGCTTAGGGGACCTATGATGGCTTCTACTTCAACATTCTTGAGTAAGTCCAGAGCTGCATTTTATGTCCAAGAAAATTGATTAGTTCACCAACATGAAAAATTGTTAAAATTTACATTGAGTTTATTACCAAAACCCCATCAAGGTTTCATCCGTTTATAGAAAATTACATCTATTTTTGGAAAATACAAACGCCCTCTTGCGGATGAAGCAAGTCTATTAAATATCTGTAACGACTATCAGTGGTGAAATATGTGGCAGGGATGCATGCATCACAGGGTATTTGATAAGGGCTCGTGAAATCTATGGGACGGAGATGAGCATCAAGGGGGTATTTGTTAACAACTGGTGAAATCTATAAAGGGAGACATAAAGGAAGACAAAGAGAATTTTCTGTAACCGTTCAAACCATAAAGGGTATTTTGGTAATATAACCTTCATCATATCAAGTATGAGTACCTCCAGCAGCTGCTCCAACAACATCTCCTTTGGAGTCCCTTGGGTTGATTTGAATCCTAGTTTTATAATGAGAATTAGCAGCATAGAAATCTGAGAGAGCCATTGAAATACAGTTAAGTCCCATTTCTCCAACATAGTTCTTCATGTTTAGAACCACCCCAACCCTTATGGGGATGGGCACATTCTGGGCCTTGGCCATTTTCAACATGAAAATCTTGATGGATAATAGAAAGAAAAGCAGGAGATGGTTGGAATAGTTGTTCTCCATATGCATGTATGATTCTTGGAGACCCCATTGTTTGGGCATCTATTTAAGGTTTTGTATTGCATGATTTGGCTTTCTCATATTGAAAATGGACTTTAGGCCTAACCCAACCCCAAGAGTTAGCTTGTGAGATGAAAATTATACAGGAGACCGCAATCTATATATGTTTCCAATGTGCGATTTTAATACACTCTCGGTAAGCATAGAAATGAATGTCATGAAGTGTGAAGTAACATAAACGGGCAGCTCAACGACATTGAGTAGCCTAATATTAGATGCGGGCCTGATTCTGATACTACGTTGAAAATGGACCTTGGCTCAACTCATTCTTAAATGCTAGTTTGTGTGAAAATTATTCAAGACTATATGAGGAGAAGAAAATCATAATGTATACAGATGACATCGGAGGTAAGATATGTCGACCGTGGAAATTAGGGATATTAGGACCCATATGATTAGGACAATACCATATAGGTCAAACACAACTGGAGATTTGGGATTATTTTGGATGAAGTCAATGGATTGGCGGAGCAACTTGAGTAGCAGCATCTTTACCAAGAAAAGGACGTTTTGGGAAAGAAAAATGTATATGAACGTAGTATTTGATTTTCATTTAATACTAATTGACTGAGTCATGTCTAAATTATGCATTATTCATGGCACAAATTAAAACGTCTAGATGTTCGTAGATTATTAAACAATATTTCATTATCATGAAAATTACTCTCTTCATATGATTCCTTTCTAGTAACCTATCATTACTGTAATAGATATTTTTTCATTAACAAAAATAATAATAATAAGATTAGGTATTTCCAAAAGTTGACTGGAGGGACTTATTTGTGGAAATGCCTTGCTAAGAAGGTGTTTGAATGAGCTTATATACTCTTCAAAACGTCTCGTGACATGTTTAAATGGTTATAAGATGTGATAAAGTGTTTGGTCAAGTTTAGTTTTTATTTTTATTTTTTTCTAAATTAGTTTTCAAAATAACATATTTGGATCTCATTAGCTTTTTTTTTTATAAAAGTAAAGAGTTCTTGACTTATCTTGTGATTTTAACATGTACTATTAATATTATAAAATTATCATTACTAACATTTTAAAAATCAAGAGGATTTATTTTATCTAAATACTTTAACAACTTATTTTTAGAGTAAGATCTAACGTCTTATAAGCTCTGCAAACATTTTTTAAGATGTTGGAGCTTGTAAACTTTTTTTTTTTTGGGTGGGATCTTGTAGGATGTTTTAAATAAACCTAGCCAAACACCCTCTAAATTAAAATTCTAGTGCACTCTAGAAAGATGCTAAAGCGTACTAATCATATGAGTGTGATATGATATAGCTTTGCCTCAAGCAATGTATATTCACTACTTAATTCTTAAGCATCAAAAGATAACAAATTATTGATAATTGACTATATTTTACATACCCGTAGTCCTTTGGATGAAATGATGCCTTCATCTCCTTTTTATAACAGAGGTGCGAGTTCAAATTTCATCAGTTGCGTTAGGCTATTATCTATCTCGTGGTAGTGTTTCTCTACCGTATGGTAGTAGAATTTTATTTTGTATTTAGTTCATGAATTAATGTAATCATATTATGTAATGATTGATTGTAATTGCTTCTTTCTTAGGAAAAAAGAAAAAAGAAAAAGATCCTATATGCTTAATTGGCAATTGGGTAGTTTTTAACATATTAATTGGGCAAGTTATGAATAACATAAAGGAATAATTACCTCAACACCCACAAAGGTTTGACATAGTTATCAAAACACTCTTAGAATTTTGAGTAATTATCATTATATCATTTGTATAAGTTAACAAAACTTGTGTAATGTTACAATTACACCTTTGAAAATCTGATATCTTGACTGAAATATTATAAGTAGGTCATTGTAATGTTACATATGCTTTATTATTTCCATTAATTCTATTAGTTAAAATAAAACAAGATATGTGTTATTGCAATCTTACGTCAAACAGGATGTTTTTGTAATTAGATAAAATCTCAGGAACACTGAGGTAATAACCTTGACATAAAGTCATTGTTAAAGAATAGTATACACTAGTATGAGTCAATGGGTTGATTTTTATTCCTCATGAATAGATTGTGATTTCAGCCTAAAGAAGTGGTTGAAGACTTAACTACCCGCCATAGTACAAAATTGCAATGGCCACACAATGGCAGATCATCAATTTATTTGTTGAGCAAGCGAGGAATAAACGGGTAGAAGATGCTGATGATCCATGCGTACAGACTGTACATTTCATTGACCTTGAATTAATTAGGGATGCAACATGAATGGTCAACAATATAAACTCAAGTTTGAAATTTTAAAAATTTCAAGTGGCAAATATATATATATATATATATCTGTGTGTGTATATATCGAAGTTTTGTTTGGAAGGTATTATGATTTAGTTTATGATGTATTTGGAAGTCTTGACTAACTGGATATTTTACGGAAAGTCGATGAGAAATTTGATGGTTCATTTTCTAACAATTATATATGATGTATATATAATTTTTTTAGTATCATGTTTGACTGTTCAAAGTTCAGAATTGTTCATCTCGTATCACGCTTCCTGCAAACATGCTAAGTTTGTTGTATTTACAATCAAGTGCTTTTCTATAGTGGTGTAGTCAGAAAATATTTTTACTAGTGTCAATAATATTGCACACAGATAAGATATTAGTAGTGAGCTTGCTATTTGGACTCTTAGAGTGGAAATTTTAACTTCTTTGAGTGCAGTACATTAACAATGAAAACTTCATATTTTTCCTATTTTAAGAACTATACGAAGTTGGATTCTTATAGAATTCAATGTCTTTACACCCCAGCTTCATTAGTTAATTGTGTTGCTATGCACTTTGAATCCTTTATTTTAATTCATGTTTCATCTCCTGCTTCATTGCACAGATGTTTGTTAAGTATATGACATTTACAATCCTATGTTTTTGTAAGGAAAGATTTGATGCGCTTGACATATATTTAAAATATAGAATAAGAAATAGAATACCATTTTGGAATAGAGGATCCTAACCAGCTTTCATAAATTAGTTAGGCCATTGCATAAACACACTTAGAATAGAGGATCCAAATGGCATTTTTCAGTGAAGTTGACAATGCAGTTCATCAACTACAAATTTAATTCCGAACTATACATGATACAATTGAACACACTATAGAATTGAATCAAACCAATCTCTACTACTTCGTTTTCTTTCATAATTCAAGTATTTCTTCAACTAGAAAAAAAAAAAAAAGGTTTCACGCACGATTCATAGGAGAATTGCATCAATCTCCTCTCAACTAGGAACTATTGATAGTCACCTCCCATCAGGTTTGGTTTTTTTTTGTATCAACCTTCCCTCCATCTACTTTTTAGTTAACCATTAGTCTTAGGGTTAAATTTGTAATTGCACAAAATATATTATGCAACTCTCACACAACCTTGTAATAAATCTATTTTATATTATAAAATAAAATAATAAGCTTTATAACTAAATGTGTTGCTTTAGATTGAGTAGTTTCACCTTTATACCGATTTTCTACAAAATTGGATTTAGACTCCTAAATAAATCTAATTGAATTATAATGCGATTTATATATGTTTTAAAAATTAAAATTTTTAATTTAGTACTAAAATTTATTTTAAGAAAAATTTGATTTATTATATTATAATAAATATCAACTTTCTGTTTTTATGTAATCATGTATCTAAGTTTATATATATATTTTTTATTTTTACATTTATTAGGCTTTTATAACTACAAATAATTGCATTTTTGTTATTACAGAATAAAATCAATAGTTACTTGTCATTAATAAAGGAACAAATATTTTTTTTTTCAAACGAAAGGACATTTTAATTTTTACAAATAAAAACAAACGAAAAAATGGATGGAGAGGAGGTTGATACAAAAAAGCCAAATTTAAGGGGAGGTGGTTGCCAATAATTCATAATTAAGAGAATGTCAATGCAATTTTCCCCACAATTCACTAATGGATCTCTACATTCAGTGATGAGTTACATCATCATCTCAACAAATTATGAACTCTCAGTTAATTTCCTCCGCAGAATTTGAGGTAATTATTACTAAAGTTTCATTTACATTGGCAATCTCAATCTCCTGGTTTATCATCACCTGTCCCAAATTTTCCTGTCTGTTTCTCATCACATTCCGGGGCGAGGGACTCGAACGAACAGGACTATAAAAAGCAGGACTTCGCGGGCTAGGCAGGGAAAAACTTGTTGGACTTTGTTGGTAGGTATCAACATCCCTTTCATTCAGTTTAATGATGTTCTTGAAAGTATGAGACCTCAAATCTTTGTTGTTGAATCTTTGTAATAACTCTAATGTCTTGTTCCAGATAGTGAATTCAGGATCGGATCGCTCTATGACACTCCAATTTTCGCGTAAGAATCTAATCAGATCGATTATGAAAGCTGCAATTCCGGCTATTCCGACGATCAAGAAGAGTCCCCAGAAGCTTGCTAGACCAAGATTCTTGGGTGAAAGTAGGTTGTTAGAATCTGGACATTCGGTTTTTTGCCCTAACCATTTTCTTTCAATCTCTAGCATTTTTGGACCTTCTGTGACATTCAAGATTGCTCTTGAAACATCCGTAACTAGAGGAGAACCTATGGGGAAGACCTGCAATAGGAAAAGAAAGAGTTTATACATATAGAACAAAAATGGTTAAGATATGTAGAATGGAAGTTTGTTATGTGACATAATTACGAAAATACCCCCCTGCAAAGCCCTTACCGTTAGTTCACTTGATGGAAAACTTATCAATTAAACATCTTTAGAATCTAAAAAATTGAACTGTAACATCACGAAGTAGACCCCTTGTTAAAGTAATATGATTAAATTTTCAAAAGATCTAATTGTAATGTTACGTAGGCTGCATTAAGTTTTCTGTCAGCTGAACTAATGGCAAGATTGGGTGTTTTTTCAATTAGTCCAAACCTCCTCCCTTTTATGTATGGAATACGTACAAATCCGAAACCATTGGCCTTATTAGTGGGTCCAACCATCATGTATTTTGAGCAATATTTGGGTAGAAAAAGCTTTATATACGGTGTCTCATGAAAGGCAGCAGCTATTCCTCCATTTCCACTCCCTTTGGAGAGAAGTTCATCCATTTGCTCTGGCGAGTCGTATACCAAAATTCGTGATTCATCGAACTCCATCTTTTTAAGAAGTTCGTAAACGAATGATCCTTCCATGTAGCCGACATATGCCTTGTTTCTAATGAGCACATTCACATCCGTAACCGTAGGCTGCAGCTTCTGAACTGTTAACATGGAGGCCAAACTCGCAGTGTAGCTTTGTGTTAGTATAAGTACCACCAAGAACCATATTATCAGCACAAATCTGGCCAAATTGCTTACTACTCTCTCCTCTGCAAACAAAGCGAAGGAAAATGGTCACTTTGAGAGGGTGTTTGGCTAATTAAGTAGATTTTGATCTTAATGAATGTAGTTTAGAAGATGAAAGTTGGCTTACTATGAGCAAAAACCATGGTTGAGAAGGCAAACCAGAATATCATGCCAACTTGATACCAAAAGGGGCCTCTGAAATCTTCATTGATTCGATGTTCAAGGATCCAAATCAAGAACCCAACGAAAACAAATGAGCAGAAGCTCGTTAACCACAGTTCCCAAGTCAGTGGCTTCAAAAACACCCAAGCATTTCTGTTCTTATCGTCTTGGATTGGTACGACCATTGAAACGCCTGACTCTGTGTAAGGCAGAGTGAAGTCGACGTACTGTGACCTATTGGCCACAATCGTAACATCTCCGGCGACAGCATCATAATTCTGTTCATCGGTAAGCAAAAATGTTAGACATAAAACAATTTACATGGAAAAAAAAAAAAAAAAATCAACGATACTTACTCCAAGGTATACTTGATAGACCAAATCATTGTAACTTCCGGCCATCTTTTTGTCAGATGTTGCAAATGGAATGTATTCATATGGAACACCGTATGGAAGTGCTGCCATAACTGCATCAAAAACATCGATACAGTATCCTTCAACTTTTGTAGAGTTGTCTGAATTCCGGGTCACATGAACGAACTCAGTGAAACCAGCTTTTACGGGTACTCCTACTCTAAGTTTCTTCCCATTTGTCGGAATCACCCAACCTTTTGGTGAAGTTGATGTATCCCCCGGCCATATAGTGGATCCAAGATTGGATTTTGAGGTGGAGTATGTCTTTTTATTACCATTTGTGAAGTTTAATTCTCTTACAATTCCATTTTCTTGCATCCAATATCCAATGTTTCGTGCTCCAGGACCAACCATGTTGATGATCTGATATGGAGGTGCTTGGAGTTGGCCATCGACTAGTTTAAAGTTTCCCGCAAGCCCTTTGAATGTTATACGTGATAAAGCTTGGATAAGCTTTTCGCCACTATCTGATACACCAAATGCTTCAAGATCTGTAGAGTTTCTACTAATATTTGCCTCCCGATACTTAGGATTTGTCAATCTTGCTTCCTCTGCTGCCATGGCTAATGCAACAGCAGAGTCACAAGCCCATAAGCCAAAAATGTCCAAATCTAGAGTTGTCTGAAACGTTCTCTTATATCGCATTTCAAAGGTATCGACCTCTTTTGTCCTTGGAATGTAAGGTTTTACGCCTATTACACCTAGCATCGACTCTATGACAGAACGATTCATTGAGTTTAATTCGTTTGTGATCGCATCTGTTACTATCCATACATATTCTTCACTCATTAATCCTACTTCTTTTGCTTTGGTGAAAAGACGAGATGCAAGAGGGTTCAACATGTGGACGATGAAAACTCTAGTTTGCATAGTCATTAACTTATAAAGTTCCACGACAATTTGATCATCTGTTGCTAGTGGAGATATAATGCTTCTGTAAGGGACACGAGCATTTACCTGTTCTAAAGCATCGGTAAAAAACGGAATAACCGCTTCTCCAAACTCGCTATCCTCATAGATAAGCACAACTTCTCGCCATCCATAGGCTTGAACAATTGCGCCTATGGCATCGACTTGTGAAGAGTCGTTGAGAGTAGCGCGAATGAAATATGGACTGCGGATTGATGTAAGAGAAGGACTTGTTGCTGAGAATGTAATGATTGGAACTTGAGCTTTGTGTCCGAGAGAAATAAGGAAGTTGGCTTGCACTGAGAACGTAGGACCTATTATGGCTTGAACTTGAATGTTCTTCACTAGGTCAAGAGCTGCATTTCATTTGCAAGAAAATCAGGTGCTTCTAAATTAGAAACTCCGTATTTTAAAATCATAATATCTATTTTGGGAGTTTATAAGTTCCTTTTATAAAATAAGTATTAAACACTTTAATTATGAAATCTTATATACCTTCTTTCAGACATGTTATAACATGTTTTGAAAAGCTTATAAGCTTGTCCAGACACCATGTTAATAGTTAATCTTTCTTCAGTACATAATTTTCAGGCATCAGAAAGGCAAGCCTCTCGGTCCCTTGTTTGATAGATACAACACGAAGACTTGCTTAAAATGTAGATTCTCTTAAAAGTTGACTTGAGCATATGATGCTGCTTAAAGTAAGCTTATCAGAACCGGCCGTTAAGCTACTGAGAAGTATGACTTACAGAACAAAGCTTTGGCCCTACTTGTAGATAATATATATATATATTTATATTATAGAAATGCTTGCAATTATCATCCTATTCAAAGCATTTGAGAGAGTTAAAATCTTACTTTATGAGTATGTGCAAGTGCACGCGCACACACACACATTATAGCAAGGATATATATTTATATATATGTATATATTAATTTTTTAGATGTTCGTGTTTGAAGACCAATTTTTCATCAGTTAAACTAATAGCATGAGCCGTTGTTATAATTTTCCAAACCAGAGGAACTTTTTTTTTAAAAAAAAAAAAAAAAAAAGGACCAAACCTTAGGTTGTACGTATTGTACATGTACGTGTTGAGGTAATTAATTATCCCTATATATATATATATTTCAAGTTTGTACGTGAAGGGTAACTGCTACATACCTGCTGCAGCCGCTCCAATGATATCTCCTTTGGAGTCGTGGCTAATGAGAACAAGCCTAGTCGTGTAATGATTGTGTGTAGCGTAGAAGTCCGATAGCGCCATTGATAAACAATTAAATTCCATCTCTCCATATTCATTCATATCCAAAACCACCCCAACTCTTATGGGGATAGTTTGGGCAGCTCCCATTTTTGTGCTTAAAATATTTAACGAGAAAAATAAGCAAAAAAAGACATACAAAATGGGATTTTTTTTCTCCATATCATTTGATGTTTGTATGCTTGGAACTTGAGAGGGTGATAATGGTTGGGGAAGTTTATATAGGCAAGTTTGAACTTAGAACTATCACATCAAGAAGTAAACAAACATATGGTGATGGGCCCAAAGTGGAGTATGTTATGGGGTTTTTGAAATTTTAAGCAATCTTTGGAGTTTACTTTTGTGAAGTCAATGGATCATTTTATATGCAACTTGGAGAGGGAAAAGGGGATGGTTATTGGTGTAATTTTACATGAAGGGTAGGAGAGAAATAAATGTCCTGAGAATACATTAAATGATAACACGAGAGTTGTTAATCTAACAACAAAATTATTTTGTGATAATAATAATGATTTTAATAAATATATAATAGTCATAAAAATTGTGTTTAAATTATCATTATTGATCATCTATATATATATATATGTATAATGACAAAGTAGAGACAATGAAAATTTAATCACAAATTATGGTGACAATTAACAATTTGAACGAAAAAATTTAGTCTATCAAGCTATATTTTAAGTGAATAAGAGTCATTGTCGCTTAATGAATATCTTTAACTACAAAAAGAAACCCTTTGTCCTTAATACATATTAACAACAATAATAATTTACACATTGCTATCTATTTTTTTTTTACTAGTATTATATGTATGTGCGCGTGTGCGCGCGCACACACAAATATATATTTGTAGTGATTAGGGAAGATTTGATAGTTATTTTGTATTACTCGAAAAAGATTTCAAGTTTGGTACACGAATCCTTTTTTATTTGTTTATTTATTTATTTTATCTTAAGTAACAAAACTAGAATTAAATTTACATCAACCTCATTAGAAACTTGAGAGTAATTAATTTCTTAAACTCAAGTTTAATATTTGTAAGGTAAAATAGACTTTGAAAGATTCTCTGGGCCTTGACTTTGTCAAGAAGAATATGAAGAAGATCTCCAATGTCAGACGTCTATGCTAAGGTCATGACGTACTTAAATTATATTTCTACGCGGTACCCATCAGGATTTGTTTTGGTATTTCCAGTTACTGATTTTTCTACTTATTTCTTAATCGCCTAGATTCTTTGGAGACAAGTAGCTATATTTAATTCAAATGTAGACCTTGTAAAACAAGGGTTATAGACTATAGTATACCACATTATTGTTTTCACACCCTATGGTCCTGCAAAGATGAATAAAATATAATATTTTTCCATCCTAAATAAATATTATGTCTTATATTGAAAGCACCTCTATTATTTATCAAATTAAGGACTTTTTACAAATATTTTATTTTAACTATATATGAATATATATATATATATATATTTAAATAAAGACAACGTACAGATATTTTTATGTGTACTAATAAAAATCATCCTTCATTGTATTGTATAACTCTTATTTGAATCACAGCTATTGATGTCGATTTTAATTATTGATTGGAGAACAATTCTGTAAGACTGTAACCACAAAGTGCAAAACCTCTCATGGCAACACGAATATTTACAAATGAAGAAAGCGAACCAATTTTAAAACCATAACATTCGTTCTTTGTAAACCAATAGAGCACCACGTACAAATATGTTTAGGGGTGAAATCAAGTCAAGCTGAGCTTGGGGGAATATTTTGAGTTCGGATTCAAATGTCTTGGTGAAAACTTGAGCGTGGCTCGGCTCTACTTTTTCTTTTTCGTTTCTTTGGC
>JACFYI010001176.1:1180014-1214934 GCA_014898755.1 Handroanthus guayacan
CATTGTATTTTGGCTTTTGATTATTAAAGTAGTTACTCCACATATTTTTCTTTTTTTGTGGCAAAATACCTAATAGCACGCATAAAATGAAATAAACTAATAGACGTTTGTGCATAAATTTTTTAAATTTTACTTGTATTTTTCACTATATTTTTGGCTTTTTTAAAAGCTATTGAAAGATAAATCTAGCAACTTAAATGCAATCAATTAATTTATAGGTTCTATTTATAAAATACTACAAGAAAACACCTTCACCAGTGAAAAAAAAAAATTGGGTAGGATTTCGACACAGATATATATATATATATATATATGTATAACATTTGTAATGAATTTGTAACGAGAAATACTAACAAATTTAAGAAAATAGCAAAATTATGTTTAAATAACATTTGTGATGAGCTTGCCATAAATTAATTTTTGCAAAAGTTTTTGGTCCACGATGGATACATCACAAAAGTTAATTTTGTGATGAACGCTAATTTCATTGCAAAATCAAATATTTTAGCCTCTATATTTTATGTATAAAATAATGAAAATTAGCCTCTATATTTTATGTATAAATTTTCAAAATTTTCTTTTGTACTTGTTATTATGTAATTTTGACTTTTGCTTACTAAAAGAGTCATCCATGTTTTCTGAAAATATGATTTCTCTCACTACTCAAACATAAATCTAATAATATAAATGAAATTAATTCCACGATGTGATGTATTGATTAATTTTTAATATCATCATTTTACACTCTGGATTTGCTAATTGAAGAAAAAAAAAACTACACCAAATTTGTTTCAAAATAAGATTTCTCTAGCTATTCAAATTAAAAGAAATGTATGAATAAAAATCACTCACATATACAGATTTTAAATATCAATTTTCCTAATTTTCATTTGTACATGTTATTATGCTTTGCCTTTTGCTTATTTAAAAAAACTACTCCATATTCTTCTTAAAAATTTGATTTCTTTAGCTATTTAAAGAGATCGAATTCTAATATATAGTATGATATTGAAGTATATTTATATATAGATTTTTATGTGTAAGTTTTTCAAATTTTAATTTGTACTTGTTATTATATTTTGGCTTTTGCTCATTAAAAGAATCACCCCATATGTTTTGAAAATCTGATTCTTTGGCTATTCGAAAGAAATCTGATAGCAATAAGTGAAATCATGCAACTTATAGTAATTGTTTTTAGAATTCTCAAATTTTCATTTGTACTTATCATTATATGTTGGCTTTTAATTTGCTTATCTATACTCCAATTCCCAAAAATTTTGTTTCTTTAGCTATTCAAAAGAAATCATATGTTATAACCGAAATCAATATGTAAATTTTATGTGTAACATTTCCAAATTTCCATTTCTACTCATGTCATTTTCTAGATTTTTATATGCATAATACTATGTTGACTACCTTTAGTTGTGTGAAATTGATTTACATTTCTATTTAGACGAGATAATTATTACAAATTTGAGGATTAATTATGTTTATTAATATCTTAAATAAATAAATAAATAAACATTAATTAGTGCGATCAATAGAATATACAATGACACACATGATAACTAAGCATATGATAGAAAAAGAAAAAAGAAACCAAACAAATTTGTCAAATATTGTAATAATTTATTAAAATTTAGCGAAAGAAATAAAAATGATTACAAGTTGAACCCACATAAATGTTGTTTAATTGTAGATTTTACAAGAACACACCAGTTTCCGATGATAACTAAGGATTAAAACTTGAAGGACCACCCTGTGTAGTTCCGCCACCACTCGGCAGATTTCGAGCCCCAGGAGGAAAATAATTATATGGATCAGGAAAAGGGTCCGTACTTGACCCGAAAACAAATGGATTCGAACCACCAGTTGGCGGATTTTGAGCCTCCGGAGGAAAATCATTATATGGAGCAGGAAAAGGGTCAGTACTTGCCCCAAAAACAAATGGATCCGAACTACCAGTTGGCGGATTTTGAGCCTCCGGAGGAAAATAACTGTATGGAGCAGGAAAAGGGTCAGCACTTGGCCCGAAAACAAATGGATTCGAACTATCAAGTGGCGGATTTTGGGCCTCCGGAGCTAAATAATTATATTGAAAAGGGTCAGTACTTGGATCAACAACAAATGGATTGTGAGCTTGTGGAGGAACATGAGACTGGGGTGGCATATGACTAGTTTCACCGCCAATAGATGGATACTGAACCGTTGTCGGAACATAATATTGGCTTGGAAGTTGACTAGTCACCATTGTCTCACTAGTTGGTGCATATGCTGCACCATGAGGAGCATAATCTTGAGAAAATATGCCACCACCAGGTAATGTATTAGCAGGAGGTGCATAAGTGAGATTGGGAGGGTTTTGCTGCTGAAATACTGATGAACTCGATCCTCCATTTCTTAGCTCGTCGATGCGTTTGGTTGCACGAGAACGAAGGTTTTGGAACCATGTCTTCCACTCCTGTAATTGTTCTCTATTCAAACTCTCAACCGGAGTTTGTTCCCACCATCCTTTTTGTCGAGTACTATCGATTTCGTCCAAGTACCTTTCTCTTTGTTTTAACTCCTCTTTTCTCTCCTGCACCTCATCTAGCCGTCTGTTGAGGTTGTGGATCCTACTCCTTGTGTGATTCTCGACCATTCTCACATAAGAACTAGGTTCTTGATCTGGGTTCATGTGCCTATCAAGCACAGATTCCATTGATGGACTGAAAAAAGAAAAGAGATTGTTACTGGGAGAAAATATTATTATACCAACATCAGCACCACAGAGTGTGCTGAACTCGCTAGCCCTCTTATATAAACCAAGACGACGTTTTGAGAACGTTGCATATAAGTCATCTTGGTTTTCTATTAGCCTAATAGGGATTCTTTGCCGACCTCTTGTTTGCCTTCTCGACATTATACAAATAATAGTATTAGAAAATATATATGAAAGACAAATTTGTATGAACAAATTAAAACAAGAAAGGAATTGAGTATAGCTTTTTTTTCTGAATATGGAATTGAGTATAGCCTTTGTCCATGATTAGTATTTATAATGAATGGTAGTCAACTAAAGCCAAACTTTCTTAGCATAATCAGTACAATCGATAAACGTTTGCAATATGAAAAAATTCTTGTGGAATTGAAAATTTTCAAAATTTCATTTGACTTGATATGAATTTTCCAACTTTTTCCTTATCCCTTGAAAACTTAGAATGTCAAGTACATAATTTTCATACTGAAAATGATGAACATTATAGGAGTCGACTGCAATGTTAATTCTATACAATGCAAAGTTAATTTAATTAAAAATATAATTATTAAAATTTAATTTCAATATTTGAATCTAGTTCGAATTGTTACTAGGAAGGAGTAATATTGTGCATGAGGAAGTAAAAGAAAATCTTGAAATAATTCAAATTGATTGTTTAAAGTTTCTTCATTGTGCATAGATCTTCAAATTACCACGTAATAAGATGTTTGATTAGCTAAGTATTATGTTTGACTGTTTCTAAATTCTGCAAGTATAATATTTATTAAAAATTGTTAAAGAAGAAATTAGCGAAAGTGACACGATTAATCGGGGTGGAAATAGGCTGGGGGTCGAAATGGGGGGGATAAACTAGACTTTTTCTTAACTAGGCCAGACCTATTGCATAATCTTAACCAGATCCTAACCTATTACTTGATATAAGCATTTAACGAAAAAAAAAAAAAAAATTAAGGCCTGCCCTCGATTTTTAAGAAATTTCTAAAGCTTGTGCTCAGCCTAGAAAAGCCTGTTTTTATTATGATTTTAATTAGGCTTAAATTTTTTTAAAAAAAATTAGGCCCAAACATTAGACAAGCCTAGGTTTTAAATAGACTCTAACCTTAAAAAAATTAGGCCTAAATACTAGACAAGTCTAGGTTTTAAATAGACTCTAACCTTAATAGAACTTAAGATTTTAGTAGGCCCTAATAAGCCTAAAAACTATATAATTAATATTACGCAAAAAAATTAAAATAAATTGGCAATTACATTATATTTATCTAAACTAGGAAAACACACAAGATGACAATAGTATTATAATGTTAAATTAAATCCATGTGCATAAGGAGATATAATTTAAATACGAAAATAATAAGAAATTATTAATAAAAAAACAGTTATGTATTAAAATTAATAAAGTTAATTAATATAAAATATAAAAGTCACATTCTATATAAGTGTTATGAATAATCGATATATAATTTAATTAACTATAGGAGGCGGCCTAAAAGTCTTTATAGGCTTTTGTTAAAATCATTGTCTGATCTTTTTAATTAAATAAACATTTTCAAAAGCCTTGACTTGACATATGATTAGTAAATAAAAAAATGCAACATGCGAATGAATAAGAGATCAAAAAATGTGACTAATAACTTACTGCTCACTTATTCTAATCTTCCATTGTTTTATCGATTTTTGAAAAACTTCTATCAATATCTTTTTAGTGAAGAGCACTCCGTTGTATTGATGTATTGCTGGGAGAAAACATTTCATTTATAGAGGTCGCTTTTCTTCGCTCCCTTTGAATATGGTAATACGTTTTATTTCAAATATGGTTAACGTAATGATTGTTATATCTCTTGTAAAAATTGAAAGCAGTAGAGTAGTAATATAATTGTCGATAAAAGAACAGTAACGTATTGACTATCATGTTTGGAAAGTCTTATACGTTATTTATTTATTATGTATATTTAATTGATAATTAATAATTTATTTATTTATTCACGACTAGTGTTATTGTTACGCCATATTTTAACAATAACTACAATACGATATATTTTGACTGTCGCTTATTTAAAAAAACTAATTTCTCATATTTTTTAGATTTTTTTTATTTCTTTAGCAATTCAAAGAAAAACTTAACTATATAAAAGAAAACAATTTAGAGATCTTACATATAAATTGTTTCAAATAATATTTATTTATTATTTAATATTTTAAATTTTGCTAAATATTGAAAAAAAAAATCACGCCAATTATTTTTTAAAACTAGATATTAAAGAGAAATCTACTATTGTTATGTATAAATTTTTCAAATTTTTATTTCTACTTATCGCTAAAATATGGTTTCTTCAGCTATTCAAACATAAATCTAATAATATAAATGAAATCTATCAATAGATTTGATGTATAAATTTTTGAAACCTTCGTTAATCTGTAAATGTGCCTGCTTTTTTAATTTGGGAATATAATTTCTCTACCTATTCAAAGAGAAATCTAATACAGTATGAATAAAATCAACTTATAGATTTTATATTCTTATACACACATACACACACATTTTCCAAATTGGCTTTTAATTCTTAATACAATACCTCCATATTTCTCGAAAATTTAATTTATGTAGCTATACAAAGAAAAATAAAATAATGTAAACAAAATCAATTTAAAGATCTTATGCATAAAATTTTTCAAATATTCATTTGTAACTTCATATTATATTTTGACTTTTGCTTATTGAAAAAAATTACATCATATTTTTTGAAAATCTTATCATCCGGCTACTCAAACTGAAATCTAACAGCATAAATGAAATCAATTTGTAGATGTTATGTATAAATTTTCTAAATTTTTCATTTTGTAATTATATTTTCACTTTTGCTTATGGAAACAATACTCCACATCTCTCGAAAATTTTATTTCTTAAGCTATTCAAAGAGAAATCAAAGAATATAATTAATGACATCAAAATGGAGATTATCGTGCCATTTTTTTTTTCTTTTCAAATTTTCATTTGTAGTGCCATTGTATTTTGGCTTTTGATTATTAAAGTAGTTACTCCACACACACACACACACACACACACACACACATATATATATTTGGCAAAATACATAATAGCACGCATAAAATGAAATAAACTAATAGACGTTTGTGCATAAATTTTTTAAATTTTACTTGTATTTTTCACTATATTTTTGGCTTTTTTAAAAGCTATTGAAAGATAAATCTAACAACTTAAATGAAATCAATTAATTTATAGATTCTATTTATAAAATACTACAAGAAAACACCTTCAACAGTGAAAAAAAAAAAAAATCGGGTAGGATTTCGACACAGATATATATGTACAACATTTGTAATAAATTTGTAACGAAATACTAACGAATTTAAGAAAATAGCAAAATTATGTTTAAATGATAATATTTGCGAAGAACTTGTCATAAATTAATTTTTGGTCTACGATGGATACATGACAAAAGTTAATTTTGTGATGAACGCTAATTTCATTGTAAAACCAATAAGTGATAACAGATGTTCTAACGGATTTGTGACAGAATGAAATTCATCACAAAACCATGTTAATGATGGCATCAACTAAAATTGATATTGGTTTTTAGTTAGTGAAGCCCATGAATGCGTGTATTCTAGTAGAGAAATTTCAAATTTGTCATTAATTTGTATTTTTTTATTATAATTTTCTCTATTTCATTTTTCTGAAAATTCGATTTCTTCACCCATTCAAGGAGAAATCTTTTCATATAACTGAGCTCAACTTGTAGATTTTGTGTAAATTTTAAATTTTCAATTTGTACTCATGAATTTTCTAGATTTTTAATTATGAATAATAGCATATATTCACTATCTTTGGACTTTAGTAGAGTGCAATTCCTTATAGATATATGAAACGACGAGATAACAATTAAAATTGTGAATGAACAATATTTTTTTTAATATTTGAATTACTTATTAACATTTTTAATTAGAAAAATTCTCAGTACTTCCACAGAATGGTAGGCATGAAAATTAAGTAAATAGAAAAAGAAAGGCGAAATTAAATATTGTAATCTTTATTAATAAATTTTGCGAGAGAAATAAAAATGATTACAAGATAGTAAATTCTACGAAAACACACAATTTAAAGATGATAACTAAGGATTAATATTTGAAGGACCACCCTCTGTAGTTCCACCTCTAGCACTTGACGGGTTCTGAGCCTGTGGAGGAAAATAGTTATACTGGATAGGAAAGTGGTCGGAACTTGGACCAACAACAAACGGATTGTGTACTTGTGAAGAAACATGATACTGGAATGATGGATATTGAATCGTTTGAGGAACATAATATTGGCTTGGAAAATGACCAACTTCAGTTGTCTGAATAGTTGGTCCAAATGGTGCACCCGGAGGAACAGAATTTTGAGAATAAAAGCTAGCATCAGCTGATGTATAAGCAGCAGGTGCATATGGGAGATCAGGAGCATTTTGTTGTTGAGATACTGATGAACTCGATCCTCCATTTTTCAACTCTTCAATACGATTGGTTACTCGAGAACGTAGATTTTGAAACCATGCTTTCCACTCCTGCAGTTGTTCTTTGTTCAGGCTCTCGATTGGGACTTGTTCCCACCATCCTTTCTCTCGAGTTCTATCAATTTCGTCCAAGTGCCTTTCTCGTAGCTTTAGCTCCTCTTTTTTCTCTTGGATCTCATCCAACCTTCTATTAAGGTCCTGGATCCTTGTCCTTGTGTGATGCTCGGCCATTCTTGCAAAAGCACCAGGTTCTTGATTTGGGTTCATGTATCTATTGACCACTGATTCCATTGATGGACTGAAAAATGAAAACGGATTGTTACTAGGAGAAAAGATTATTATCCCAACATCGGCACCACAGAGTGTGCTCAACTCGCTAGCCTTTTTGTATACACCAAGACGACGTTTGGAAAAGGTCGCATATAAGTCATCTTGATTTTCTATCAGCCTTATAGGGATTCTTTGGCGACCTCTTGTTTGCCTAACCGCCATGATACAAGTAGTACTATTAGAAAATAAAATGAAAACAAGTTTTTATGAGAAAATTAATGCAAGAAAGTAATTGAGCGTATGCAGTCTTTGGTCTTGACATGTATTTATAATAAAAAGTAGCCAATCAAAGTTAAACTTTCCACCATAATCCGTAAAATTAATATAACCTTAAGGATATAAAAATATTCTCGTGGAATTGAAATATTCAAATATTCATTTGACTTGATTCCAATTTTAAAGCTTTCCTCAAGACGATGAAAACTTAGAAGGTCGACTAGATAGATAATTTCTAGTACTAGAAATAATAAACGTTACAAAAACTATGTGTAAAATCTTAATTAAAGTAGCCTATCAAAGTTAAACTTTCCACCATAATCCGTAAAATCAATATAACCTTGAGGATATGAAAATATTCTCGTGGAATTGAAATATTCAAATATTCATTTGACTTGATTCGGATTTTAAAATTTTTTCCTTAAGATGGTGAAAACTTAGAAGGTCGAGTATATAGGTAATTTCCAATACTGGAAATAATAAACGCTACAGAAACTACGTGTAAAATCATAATTCTATACTTTCCAAAGTTAATATAATTAATGATATAATTGTAAATTTGAGTATCAATTATTTCAATCTAATTCTAATTATTACTACCAAAGAGTGGCGTGCATAATGAAGTAATAAGAAATGACACAAAACAAACTGTTTGCTTAAATTTTCTTCATTGTGGATAGATCCTCAAATTATCGGATTGAATTCTCTATTCTAAAATAGTACTTCATCTACCATTCTATGCCTTTAAATACATATCATATGTGTTACATTTATTACTAAATATTTTTATAAGAAAATATTATATAGAAGTGGCATGTATCTAAAGTATAGAATATGAGATGAAACATTATTTCGAAATAGGGGATCCTATCCGTCAAATTCTCACATAAATAACACATTTGATTTGCTAATATGTTTAAGTGTACCTAATTTTATGAAGGGCTCTTGGTATGTTGTATTAGATTTGCCATATTAAATTGTATCCTGACTAAATTATAGAAATATATAAATTAGTCTTGAGTTTGGTATCCCTTATTAGTTTGTGGATAATATTAAAACATTATGTTCGTGTGTTTAATTAAGTATTTAGTAACCCTTACTAATTTGTGATTCATAGATTAAAGACAAAAATGCCACTTCTTAAGATGCATTTCCACTGAGAAATTATAACCTTAGAGATATTCTTGAATTTCATCATTCCATACTAATTAATCTTAAAGATGGGAGACAATATTAGTAATAGAAGAAATAATAGGAGATAAACCATTATAGTGGACCGGCCCACTACTAAATGTGGATACCGAAAGAGTTACAAAAAGTTACAAATACCCTTGTAACCACTACTTAAAGGGCTCTTTGTTATGTCATATCAAATTTGTCCTATTAATTTATGGTCCTTCTGAATCATAGAAATATATAAATTAGTTTTGAGTTTGGTCGTGCCTATTAGTTTGCATATAATATTAAAATAGTATATTACATGTCTAATCAAGTATTTGGTAGCCTTCATTAATCTATAGCTCCTAAATTAAAGATATAAATGCCCCTTCATAAATTGCATCTCCTTTAGGGAATTGCAATATTTGGAACATTATTTAAGTTTAATCTTCCCATCCTAATTAATCTTAGGGTGAGAATGTAATATTAGTTGTAGAAGAAATAGTAGGGGATAGCCCTTTGTGGTGGTTGGCTCGCTACTTAGTATGGGATACCAAAGGAGCTAGAAGGGATTACAAATTAGTATAATCTACTCTTGTAGGCCCTACGAAAAAGGTGCTCTTTGGTGTGTCGTACTAAATTTATCATACTAATTTGTAGTCCTACTAAATCTTACAAATATATAAATTAGTCTTAAATTTAGTAGCCTTTATTAATATGTGAATAATATTAAAATAATATATTTATATGCCTAATCAAATGTTTGGTAGTCCTTACTGATTTGTAACTCCTAAAGTAGAGACATAAATACCCCTTCACAAGATGCATTTCATTTAGGGAATTGTAATATTAAGGATATTATTAATTAATCATTCCATACTAATTAACTTCAGAAGGAGAAGATAATATTAATAGTAGAAGAAACAACCAAAAATGGCCCTTGTAGCAGGCCAAGTCGCTGTTCAAGGGTGACAAATTATTATAGTCCACCCTTGTAATCCTAGGAGCCCTAAGTGTATCATTAATGAAAAAATAGTTAAAGGGAAAATTAGCAAAAGTGATGCTATTAGTTTATCATAGGGAGTAAGGATGACTTTCTTGTAGCACTTCAGTGATACAAATTAGGCCAATTTCTAACTATAATGGGATTATCGATTACGGAATTGTGCAAAATGTATAGGCGCTTTCACTAAACAAACTAAATAATAATTCTTTTTGTAAGCCAAATTACAATCATACCCTAATCATTGTGGCCATATTTATATCATGGTATTTGGTATGAGGCATTTTATTCCACCCAGTACTTTGTTTCCTTTGTATATGTGATTATATTTAAGAAAAAGAAAATAAATAATTTTATGATTGAGGCCATCTTACTTAATGGAATTTTAATTAATTCAATCTATAATTATAGCAAACATGATATTGAGAAATATTATATTAAATGAATGACATAAAAAGCGCGTGATATTATCTAGATACAATAATCATACCTTACGGGCTCTTTGGTAGAGATTACAAAAGTAACTTCTGACTATATTTTTATCGGTTTTTGGCAATATCAACTATGAAAATTTGACTATGTTTGGTGCCTATCTTTTGCTATAAATACATCTCACGATAAAACGATTATACCACCCAACTTTCTTGTGTTAATTTTTGCAAACAAACTCGTCTTTCATATTTTTCTAACTCCCAACTCGTACCATGTCCAGCGGACAAACAGGAATGCTGGGCAGGCAAACAAGGTGTCGCCAAAGGATCCCTATTCCCTTGATACAAGACAGAGACCAACTATATTCTTCTTTTTCAAAACATCACCCTACTATATATGAAAAGGCTAGCGAGTTCAGGACATTTTGTGGGGTTGATATTGGTATAGTCATGTTCTCTCCTACCAATAAACGTTTCTCATTTAATCTGTCCATGGAATTCGTGATCAACCGGTGCACAAATCAAAATCAGCAACCCGACAATTTTACAAGAATGGTTGAGGCTCAAACATGGGCTAGAATCGAGTACCTCAATCAAATAACAAGTCGTGTCGAGGAGCTGAAAGATGGAGCTTCAACTTCATCAACATTTCAGCGGCAAAGTGCTGCTGCTAATACGATTTGACGTGGTCTTTTTGGCTCAAAATCATGTTGCTCCCACACCAATGGGAAGGATGGTCCTTCTCCACAAGGACATTAGTTCTTAGTTAATGGACCAATTCTATGTTTTATTTACAATATTTGAGGACTATGTTCATTTCTATTTCAATAATTTATGCTATGTTACTAAAGACTTTGGTCTTCTAAATATTTTATTAGTGCTATTTGAATAATGTATGCTATGTATGCTCATCAAAATGGTATTATTTGCATCGGGATGTGCTTGAAATCTTAATGTTTCAAGTTATGAATTGTGAATATATTATTTTTCTCCAGGAAGAAGCAATTTCTTTCAATCAATATTTTAATATTATATCAATATATTTTAAAGATCAAATATATGAATTAAACAATTCCCTTAGCTTACATGAACTAATGATTCTCTAAACTATTATACGGTAGATAGAAACTAACACGTTATTAGTAGAAATCGAATCTACACCTCCGCTCCAAGAAGAGGAAGGCAGTGATGATGGCTGAATTTATTAATTTTGAGACCAACAATTCATACCACATAAAAAAATTAATTTAATACTTTATATAAATTTATTTACACACCCAACAATTATCTATAGTATTATATATAGGTCTGGGATTTATCGAACACCATTGTGCAATTTTGACCATATTTTGAATTCTTAAACTTTAGAACTTTGAATAATATTTATTTATTTGCATTAGTTGTTAATTTCCTTATTTTCTAAATATCAAAATACTCAGCTAATCATATTATATGTCCTTGTAATACGTTCTCCAAGTTCATTTTATAGACATAAACATATACTATCATATACGAAAATTGGGTACTATTTGACCACAATGTGTAGCTTTGACCAAATTTTGAGTTTATTCAAAGAGAATCTACTATTGTAAATGAAATCAAATTCTATATTTTATGTATAACTTTCCAATATTTAAATTGAGGCTTGTTATTATGTAATTATGACTTTGGCTTACCAAAAGACTAACCATACATTTTCGAAAATTTTCATTTCTCTATCTATTCAAACATAAATCTAATAATATAAATGAAACCAATTTATGAAATATAATATATGAATTTCAAAATTCATCGTTGGTGCATGTGATTATATTTTGACTTTTGCTTATTGAAAAAATTACTCCATATTTTCTGGTCTCTAGTTATTCAAAGAGAGATGGAGCTAATGGTATGTATAAGTGAAGTCTACTTTTAGGATTTACATATAATTTTTTTAAATTTCTATCTATACTTTTTTTGTAAGAGAAATTGTTACATTCAATTATTACTTCATCAATACATCGATATAAATAATTTAATATATTCAAAGATCAAATACAAAACAAATAAAAGCAAGCTACTATACAGTATAACCAAAAATACCATACGGTAGAAGAAAAATCCAAATGCGCTGGATGAGAATTGGACTCATAACCTCATAATTATGAGACCTCCTCCTAACCAATTATAATAAGGCTCATCGACAATTTCTATTTGTACTAATCATCTTACTTTTGCTCTTGCCAATAAAAGAATTACTCCTCTTTCTTTTTTATGATTTCTTTAGCTATAATTCAAAGACAAACTTAATCGTATAAACAAAAAAATTCAACTTTGAGATTTCGTGTATAAATTTTCCAGATTTATAAGCAAAAGCTTCATTTTGTACTTACAGTTACACGGCTTTTGTTTATTAAAAGAGTTACTCCATATTTCTTCGAAAATCTGATTTCTAAATGAAATCAATTTCACATTTCAAATATTCGTTTATAACTTAAAAGACTTTTGCTCACTGCGAAGGAGTTACACCATATTTTTATTAAAAATCTTACCGATGTCGTTTACAAAATTTTACAAATTTTCTAGTGTTGCACTTTGTTATTGTATTTTGGCTTTTGCTTAGAAGAATTACTACAAATCTTTTGAAAAATCTACTCCCTAACCTATTCAAAAAAGAAATCTGATATTACAAAGGGAGCCAAAAAAAAAAAAAAAAAAAGAAGTTCAAATCCAAAAACGTCAAACTGAATGAAAATAGAAACAGTCCTCTATGTGATGGATATGTGACAATGTTATATTGAACAGATGAACAATACTAAGTACCAAGAAAATAAGCAATACAGACATGTTCATGTTTATAGGTCCAACTGGTATTTTGGTAGTTATCACTCGTCTCTTGAAGCAGAATCTAAACCAGCAGATGTGCTGTCAGCAAAGTATTCTTGATGTTTGATATTCACACCTTGCTGCAATTATCAAGGAAAATACAGAAATTAATATATATATATATATATATAAACGAAAAAATAAAAGTGAAAAAAGATATATCTGATTCATCTAGTTACAATTGTACATCCAAAGTTAATTAAAGTCTGTAAAAGAAAGGTAAACTTAATATCATGTGAAGCAGCAGCTATAAAAATTTATAGCAGTTACCTCTCGCAGGGCCTTGGAAAGGTCATCCATCGTCAAGATCAGACGCTTATCCTGTTATAACGGAAGTGTTAAAATTGTCGGCAACCATAAGAATCAATTGAGAGCACAAATTAGAGCACCTTTTGTTGTTTATCTCTTTTGTCCTTGACGACAGCTGACTGCCTTGCCTTGCATTGCCTGCATTGTTATGCAAGAAAATTTTGTTAGATGAATATCAAATACAATTTTCAGTAACTCAAATGAACATTAAAATGTTCTGCATGAAAAGTGATCTACTTGCAAAGAAGAATTAGAATACAGAAAGTAAAAGAACGTACTGAAGAGCTTCAGTAGCCACATCTGCGATAAATTTCTGAGTAGCAACTGCTACCAGCCTTGTCCTAGGAAAACAGAAGACACCATGATACAGCAAAATAAGATGCACATAGGTGAACACAAGAAAGGAGAAAGAAAGACAAGGGCCTCAGCAATAGAGTCAAATTCCTTATTTAAAGTGGGGAAAACAAAAGACAAGAAACCATGCAGTTCCGAAGGCACATCAATACCATGAGCAATGGATATCTTATTTGGATTAAAACTTCTTTATTCCAAAACCTGCTAGTTTGATATATTCCAGCTTCAACAATGTTCAAATCACCAACCAAACACAGAAACATAGAATCACCTGCCAAATCCCTAAGAATGAGGAAGGAATGAAAAATCAAACCATTTACTGAATTGACTTCAGGGGAAAAGATCAAGAGAAGACAGTTAAAATCAGTGAATTGCATCTTTTAATATCTGAGTAATCAAACTGCACTTTGGTAACATCCTAGCAGTGAGAAGGAATCCATTGCAGAGTCTCCAAAAAAGTATGAAGACACATATCCCCGTGGAAGCATTTCCACACATGGACTTAGGGATCTCTATTCCACACATGAATTTAGGGGAAAGGTTTCTTACAAAACTATCAGCTACCCAAACAACTTATATTTCATCTATCTCGAAATCTTATAATATATATATATATATATATTAACAGAAGAAGAAGAAGAAGGAGGAGGAGGAGGAGGAGGAGGAGGAAAGAAAAAGAAACAGCAAAGAAATCTATCTTGAAATAAACTACTTCATACGCCCACAGACCATCCATAACTAAGATATATCTCTATAGTTCTAAACCAATAAAATGAACCAACTTAAAAGTAATCGCTACCACACAAACATGTGAAACAGAAAGTCTCGAATTGAAGAAGGGAAACCAGTAATAGATAGAAATATTCGATGGGAAAAACAATAATTGTACCAAGATGTTATATAAACCAAGATAACGCAAATAAGTTTTAAATTTCCCATAAGAAGAAGTAAAAATTTTAACACTGCAAAGTAAGTAACTAACAAATTAGACTGAATTAGCAGAACCCACTTTTGCAAAAACTAAGAAAGGTTCGAAAAAGAATCCATAGTAGTCCGATATGCCATCACTAATAACTTCTATAACTTCATGTTCTTCCCCTTCTAGGGCAAAGTGCAAAGAGAGGGCAAAGAGTACCTACAATCGGACATCGGGGCATTGGAATCCACTTTTTGCCAAGTAATGCTCGACCAATTCATCAGGTATCTGTAAATCAATGTAATTGCTCAATGGTGAGTAATAATAGCAAATTGGCGAATATACCTACTGCTACCTACGGTGGGAGTATAGTCCATCAAAGAAGCAAGGAATTCCGTAAGCGCGGCATCGTCATCGTGGCGGCCGTCCTTTGGTTGTTGATGGCTAGTTTGACCGTTCATCACTCCGGTCGCCGTGCCAGAAGTGATTGCGAGGGATGAAGAGAAGAAACGGGTTCTTGCTTAAATAAAAAGGAGATTAATATTTTATGAGGAGTTGCGTTTCAGTCATCCGTTCTAGTGGGAATTGTAATTTTAGGGTCGGAATTTTAAAGAATTAATCATATAACTTATCCCGTAATCGTTTCGTTTCATATTTGATCAGGAATTGCGTTTCAGTCCCCCGTTCTAGTGGGAATTGTAATTTCAGGGTCAGAATTTTAAGGAATTAATCCAATAACTTACCCGGCAATCCCTTTAGTTCCAATGTCAAGTTCGTCGGGAGGAAATGCCGCCACCGTATTTCATTGATCTTTCGTTAATTTTGTTGCTTGTATAAATCTTTTAAAAAATAATTAATTTTAACAATATCACTTCATAATTGCAATTTAAATCACTTTATAAATTGTTGGACTATATTTCAGTATAGACTCAACGAAATAATTTAAATGTAATTAGAGGCTCTTTGGCATACACCGTATTAAATTTGTTATATTGATCTATAGTCCTATTAAATTGAAAAACATATACATTAGTTTTGGCTTTAATAACACTTAGTAATTGTGAATAATGTTAAAATATTATATTTATATGTTTAGTCAAATCTATAATGACCCTTACTAATTTGTAACTCATAAATAAAAAACATAATTACTCCTTTATAAAGTGTTTTTCATTTAAGGAATTTCAATTATGGGGACATTATTAAAATTCTATCATCTCACATTACTGAATCTTTGGGGAGGAGGTAACATTATATTAGTAGTAGAAAAATAATGGAGGATGATCCTTGCGGAGGACCAACTCGCTACTCAATATGGTATATCGAAAAGGCTACAAGAAATCACAAAACTAATATAATACACCATTATAACCCCTACAAAAAATCCCCTTAATATATTTTCTATGGTATATAATTATGTGAATAAAAGTGCTAATTAATAGATCATCACTGTGAACAGATATTGCAAGACGTGAACACTAGAAAATTAGTTGTTGGGGATAGCTGGTCAATGTCTAATTTAGTTGTGCTCGATTCCCATTTCGTAAATTTTCCGGCATAGCTTCAATATTGCATAACAATGTATTTGCAAATTAGTGAATATTAACTTTTCTCAGTAATTAATAATTGAAATATTAAAATTATCAAACAGTCAGGTTCTAAAGTATCGTATTTTCAGAACTTTCAAGAAGTAATGTATTATTATTCTTATTCACGCTGGCTGACACTGTTGTATATCCACACACTATATCATCCCCATTCTCGTACCCCGGCAACAATGATAATATTTTCTACCTTTGTCAGAACTTTATTTCATTGATCATTGAATCATTTGGTTATTACGCTACACGGCTATAGCAAAAAAAACAGCAATGGTATTCCAGTTTCGATATTATTACTCAAGCCTCAACAAGACTAGCACAAAATAACTCCAATTGGAAATTAAGATGAGCACTATTTTGAGCTTAGCCCTGCTGACTATATCGTAGAATTCCATACACATCGACAATGCCTGGAGGGAAGACGGGATCAGTAGCTGCTCTTACAGCAACCTTGGCCACAGCATTCACATTTACTGGAGGGATAAATAGAGGTCCAACTAGAGGAAATTGAGCCAGTGGCTTAGCATGCTGGAGCACCTGCATGAGAGCAATGCTGGAAAAATTATTGTCGAGCCTTTGGAGGAGGAGGGTTTCTTAGCTAAATAATACAGGTATCTTAAAAGTCTGCTAATACGAAAATGTAAGAATTGCTTAAGATCTTGATCATTAATTGTGAAGGGGAGGTTTATGTGAAACCATCTACTTTAACATGTCAAACCAAAGTTAAATACCATCACCGGAAGTTATTTTTGAAAAACGATGCATGTTGGAATGAATGAGGAAATTATACACCGAGAAACTCATTTTAACACGAAAAGAAATGAATCCCACCGCCTCCAGTGGAGAACCAATCACACTAAGCGGCAGCTTCATACTCCCAACACGACGCGTTCCATGTATAAATCCAGGTCTAAGAATCACTCCTGAAAGCAAGAGGAACTTCCAATTAGATTAAGAGACATTTACGCTGCTTTATAAGATACATCATGTCTAGTTAGTCAAGCACTATTCTGTCTACAAATTGCGATGAAGTCATATTCCAATTATATCCACAAGTCAATTCTAAATAAGCGTTATCCACATATTTAAGTAAAGCTCAGTCATGCAATAAGGACTTCTATTTTAGTCTTCCCAATTCAGAGTTATAGTGAAAAGAGCAGGCCTTAGAATTTTATGCATCATATATCCAAGAAACAAGCAACTGATTTGGTGGACAAGGACCAGTTGCTCAAAATTCTCCGACTTGAGGCAACCTTCACTGTCCACTTTACATCACAAAAACCGAAGATGCTCGTATGATGTCTCCTCACCATGGGTCTGGATTTATGTGCGCGCGTGTGTGTCAGAGACAGACAGTGTCAGAGACACAGAGAGAGAGAGAGAAAGAGAACACACCTCCATATGGATACCTGGTGAGCAACTCTGTCTCAGCAGTCCTCTGCACCACATAATACAACATGTATATCAGGAAGACGTGCAATGGAGTATAATATACAAGATATATTCTGATTTCTGGCCATCCTCAGGTTCATTTCCACCCCAACCCCACCCAAAAAAAAAATAAATAAATAAATAAATAGATAGATAAAAATAAAAATAAAAAGAACAACAACGGAAGATGATATTACAACAAAATTATTGCTGCTCATTATCAAAGTGCTGAATAAGATTATCTATTTTATCTATTTGCTGATCATCATATGGTTTTTACTGTTCTATAAATAAAAAATATTGTGGAATCAGTCATTATTAGGTTATTCTTATTGTTTATTTTATATTGACAGTAATCAGTAAGATATTTTCAAAAAGAGATGTGCTTTGAACAATAATTTGTTTTGTGAACAATGAAAAGGAATTTTTTATTAGATTGTCTTATATTCTTACTTGAAGTATTATACGAACTTAAAGGAACTTTCTTGATTGCTACATGTAGTCCACTACCCGAAACCAACAATAACTTCACATCTGGCAAAGGCAACTGGGAGTTTCTGGTAATACCTTTCCCTCATAATATCCTTGTAGCAGATAATTTACCACACCAAAGTCTGCAGCAGAGATGTATACAAACCTCTTAACTCCTACAGATAAGAAGAAAGAAAAGTTAAGAATCCAAAGATGCAGTCCGACATGGGGATTAAAACTAAATCTATAAAACTTAGAAAAGCACAGGAACGGAGGGTTAGTTACTCTACCCTGGGAAAACAGAGCCACAGAAGGTTCCCAAAGAATCTACGTCTCAGACAATCCCTCTAGTAACTTGACAGAGATAGAATTTCGGAAAAAGGAAACCCTACAAAAATGTCCGATAAATAACCTAAAATAGCAGCAGTAGACTGAAGGGGACAAATCTCCCTCACCCTCAACCAACTCCTCAAGGATTTAGGTTATCTGCTTGATCACAACTCACTTTTGACGAATCTACACTTGAAGTGTTCTTCGACTATATGCTGAAGCCATGGACCACAATGAAAGATAACCGCAATCATCAGCTCTTCAATTTCTACTCCAGGTGATTATTACTTAAGATGGGATACAAGTATGTTCACTGTCATGCATCCTATCTACAACAGCAAGCTTTCCTCCCATTTGTTCTCCTTATGTGCAACAATTAATAACAGGATCATGATGCTTCACAAGAAATATGGACAATAACATTCTTGGGGAAGCCAGTAATCTTCTTTATTGTCATTTTTAGCCCATAACACATGAAAATGGAGCTACAGTTTTGGAATTTCATATTTACTGGAAACTCATTTTGTTTGAAAGGAGTGTCAGTTTCATGTTTGCCATGCATCGTAAATATGTGTAGTGTAGATCCAGATCTGAGTGCTCCATCGAAATTGAACGTGAAGTGTTTGAGATGAAAGAGGTAACATCTATCACCAGTTGCCTTCCAACTTTGCACTTGCTTTGATTAAAATCTTAGAGACTATCATACAATTCTCACATGCTAACCAACCAACCTTCGTCAAAAATATGGTTTACGATTAAATTCATTAGACATATCACATTATTTTATATGCAAACCAACCAAAGTAAATGGATTTCATCACATCATATCCAAAACATCACCAAATGCTCAACAAGATCTGAAGCCAAACACGAACTCAAAAGAACTCACACACTAACAACCAATAGACACGACACCTAGCACTACCGTAAACTTCCCATTGAATTTACACTACCATAAAATGAAAATAGTTACTTGTAGTGATTCACCTCAATATTATGGCTGATTTCTTTACAAGCACAACCGACAGAACACATGTCGCATTGTAGTACCACTATCCACTTTTCCTCGAATAGGTACCACGACATAAACTGGAAACCATTATCAATATTAAATTACCCAAATATAATAACTCATTTCATCTCCTCCACAAGGCCCCTTAGATTAGGGGGTCAAATACAATGATCATTTGTAATTTTTAAACAGCTTTTACGTGGAATTCTCTCATATAACAACGAGGGAGGTTTTCCCATATGATAAAAACAACAATGAGGAAACACATAGCCATACTTCCAAGCCTGCTGTGTACTGGCAGTCAAAGGAAATTGATGCATGATGCATGCAGGCAAAATCCAAGTATAACGATGGTCCAAAACAATAATGCATTCGGTAAGAACAATCTCAAAGATAACAGGCGACGGAACTTCTTGGAATTTTAGACAAATTCGCAATCAAGAACATACTTTGGACACTCATCAAACTTCTATCAAGAAAGCTTGCAAGTACAAGTGGATATGAAGAAGAAAATATTTTTCTACAACAGTACCTTCTTCTGAAGCAGCTCTAATAGCATTAATATTTGCAGTCCCATTGATTTTGTACATTTCTGAGTTGGAACCAAAACCACCGACACAAGAAATCTGCAGAGATGGGAACTTTCATCAAAAGAATATAAAAGAACTTCAAAAAGATAAAGGAAAAGAAGGCAAAATCAGACCCCAAAATTAGATTGCAAATGGCTATCTTTTCAGTGTACTGTCATGTTTTTTTTTTTACTTCTCTCGGCCTGAATTTGGTTCCAACTACAGCATTATGATGAAAGAAAGAAATCATAATGCAACCAACTGTGAGCAACATCATCTCAGTACTACAGCAGTACTGAGATGAAAGAATGAAGAATCAACTCCACTTTTTTATAAGCTGACAAAGTGACTGTGATAAACAAGTAGCCTCCCTTCTGGCTTAAGATATACTTCAATAACAGTATTCAAGGTCCATTTGTACTCACAATTGAGGTTACTCCCTTCAGCACATCCTTCCATGAGTCTGTCGAGAGGAGATTACCTTCAAACAGGCAAAAGATCAACTCAAATGACTACACATTCTCCACTACTTGAAAGCAGAAAAAAGATGTAACACACGAATATTGCAGGGCAAACAGAAAACCTTGATGCCACATCACACTGTTAGCCCAGGTTTCTTGTATTGAGGGTCTACCCGATCTGCCAAGGGCGTAAAATGTATTGTCAGCACCAGAAGTAACAAAAACAAATAGTTAGAAAGAAAATGATGCATGTAAGCTTAAAGGAAAACAGTCATTAGTTTAACAAAGCGTAAGGTACATCATCCAACTGCACATTCCAGCACGTGAATGAGAATTGTTTCCTCGGAATGCGCAGCATAAACTTTTTCATTGATTACAGGAAATGTCGCAACAAAAGTTTTTTCTTGGAATTTCTCCACAAAATCAAGCGGGAGAGAACGCATCAATCATTATCAAAAATTTCAGCAATCAGGCAGATCAGAAAATGAGTCAAATTTCAGAAAAGAAATACCTGCTAAGGCTTGCAACAGTCAAACCACGGTTTAAAGCTTCCTTGCAGACATGAGAACCAACAAATCCATTTCCGCCTAACACCAGCAACTGAATTATGAAACAAAAACATCGTAAGCATCATGAAGCAACTAGCTGAAGTTATGAAGGCACGGCAAAAGCAGTTTTTGCCGTCATGAAAACCAATTGAGTACCTTCTCCGTTGGCGGGGGAGGAACATGTACTGTCTCTGCTTCCTCAACTTTATCAGTTTTAGCAGAATCATTAGGGCCAGTAGGTATATCAGAACCAGTCGAAAGAAACCTTCTATTTCTAGAGGCGGCTATACTGCTGTTTTCAGATCAAGCAATTGGAAATAAGAAGCAATTAAAAGAAAAATGGGAGAGAACACACAATTAAAAGAAAAATGGGAGAGAACACACACACACACACACTGAAGCAATGGAGGACACTGGAGAAGGTAAATCAACATGCCAAAACAGGAAAGGGGCATAAGGAACTGAGAGAGATCATAAATGAGATGAAGCGAGGTGATAAGGCGCACAATCACTCTACGCCCACTACGTGCATACAAAGAACTTACACTTGAAGAATCTTCAAAGTATGCAGGCTAGTTTATCCCAAAATTTCCAATAACCCATCCACATGGTCACTATTCAATTGCCAGTTTACTGCATGACACAACCATCAAACAACTGACTTCTACAATGAAGAACATCTACAAACCTAGTTTTTCGTCTGAAATCTAAACCAAAAACCACCTTGTCAAGAATTTCACCCCTGCTGCATTTCCTTTGAGAATACACTTGCAACATCTCCTTTCTTGCTTCCTTATCCAACTCTATTTGTCTTTATACCCAAGCCAAGCTAAACATGTGCAAAACAAAGAGAAATTTCTCAAGAGCCAAAGGGCACTAGAGATGGCAGACACTATTGAGATCAATAACCTTATTTTATTGAAATAATTAATATAATTACATCATAGAGTGATTGATGTGACCTCGCAGGGTCAAATGTTTAATTACTTGTGAAATATGAGCAATGATAATTCAGCAAATAATCAGGATTGAGGTTGCAGGTACTTGAACAGTAAAAGTTTAGTTACTACAGTACATTATGACGTAAATGCTGACAAATGGCCACATGTATAGTGCACAACTGGTATAATCCGTTACGAGACACGTGGCATGATCACTAGAATAATGTCAGAGCCAATTGACGTTCACATGCTCAGGTCAGGTCGAACATCACTTCTTAACCCAAATAATGCGTGGTTCTGATAGCAGTACTTGTTATTTTGCATTTGACAGGGGCATTTCGGTATTTCACTTGATAAAACCCGTTTCTCCCATCAGTGATCATATCACAAATACACCTATTTTCAAAGACCAGTCTCACCTTTCAAAGATTTTCGCAGCCATGCCTTTATAAGTAAAACAACACTTCTTCAACGTTCTTTTTGAGTCCCATTCACACATGTTTCTCAAATGAATCTTTTTATCACCACCTATTGGAGCTCCCATTTCATACCAACTGAAGATAATGTTTATTGGAGTCTACGTATTAACAAGAAGCAATAAGCAAAATGAAATTAAAATTCTACTTAAGCTAGATTAAGTTGGTGCATATCTTCATATGTTATTGACTTCTTCCAAAAGAGGAAAGGTCCGAGCAGTCGTCGCAGTTGTTTCAGATCCAACAATCCATCATGCTACAACATATGTAACTGTCCAAAATTATCTTCCACATATATGTTAGGATCAAGCAGAAAAAAGTGGGATAACTTTAAATGAGTTACCCACACAGCCATTCGTGAGCTGTCTCTTTTGCATAGTCCCTTCTAGTTCTGACATTTGCACAGTGTTTCCATACAAGAAATGATATTGAAAACCTGTTACTCTGACCAGGCCTAGCAATCGAAGTGGTTAATACTGGCCATTCACCATCACCCCCTCGTCTTTTGCCAAGTGAAAGAGGAAGATGCTCATTCAGGCTTACCATATTCAGTGCATCTCCAACTTAGACCAAGCAGAATGTATCCAACACTCAACTTTTAGACCTTCCACAAGTTTTTTGATGAGAAAATATCTTAAAACCACCGCTCCATTTGGTTCAAGAATTTGAGAAAGGAAATAAAAAGGAACATCATTATCAATAAAATTCCACTTCTCTTCTTATCTTAAAGTATCACATTTATACAATGTCATCAAAAGTCCATAAAAAAAATAATAATAAAAAAATAAATAAAATAAAATTAAAAAGAAAATGAAAAAAATCATAATTACATCCATACAAGCTTTTTTTCTTCATAACCAAGCAATGGAAGGTTCCTTAGTGTTCGCAATCACCCAAATCCAGTATTAAAAGGAGCTTCAAGAAAAATGCTAAACCACAAAGAGAGTACCACAACTTCCCTATTGCTTGATGCCAAAGAAAACATGAAATTCTCGAGCTCAATTTATACTCAAAAGGTAAACTCTCACATTCTACCTAAAAGGCAACTAACCCCACCAAGTCCAAAGAACTTAAGGGGAAAAAACCAAAGCTGGGCATGTCAGAAGAACAATATCAAGATCAAATACAGGCCAAAATGACCCATAATAATTTCCTCCGCTACACTTATAGTTCTTACACAACATCAAATTATGAAATACAGAAAAAATCCATGTTGAGAGTTCGACTCAGAAGACGTCGAAAAAATTAGCTCCGTTAAAACGCACATAACCAAAATGTCAGCAAGAACAAACACTATGACCACTACAACGGAAGTACCGTATAATTTATTTCACATTTTCCCACTCTTCCCAAACGAAATTAACCAAAACATAAGCAATGACAGAGCATCAAGAAAATTCAAATATAACAGTCTTTCAGTATCCAACAGAAAACAAATAAATGGCCAGAAAAGCAAAATCTTACGAGATTCTCGAGAGCAAGGGCTTCGAATGATGAATCAATCGAGACATTTCCTCTGAAGTAGATGAAACCTTACGGTGATCGCCGAGGACCTACGTATATTCGTAGGTATGTATGTGTCACACGGAACGCTCTCGGTTTTTCTTTTAATTTGTTTTCTTTTTCTAATTATATTTTCTGCTTATATACTATCCGGCGGAGTGCACCGTCGAGAGGTTTGGTTAGAAGTCAGGACTAGGGATGGAGAGACACGTGGCAAATAGATGTGATGCCGCGTAGAGTAAAAATGTGGCTGGTCTTACGCCTAGTAGGCCACTTTATTAGGGAAAAAAGAAAAGAAAAAAAAATGAAATTGACTCGTCAAATTTTGTTGCCTTGAAGGCCCAGTGGGATATTGAGAAGCCAATCATGGCCCGTTGGCCCAATAAAAATGGTCTTATTCTGGGCTATCATTGAGTTGGGTTGTTTTGATTTGTCGGGTTGGGCTACGAAATGAGAAGATAATACTTAACGTAATTTGTACTTTGTTTCTTGCATTTACTAGATTGTAAGCCAAATTAATATTAGAATTCAAATATATTATAATAATTAGCACATTATTTAAAAAATCTGTGTATTGCATTGAAAAGGTATTGTTGATCAATAAAAGAGTTGAACGAATTGATTTGTGAAATGAAATTTCTTACATGTCACCGGAATTCAAACATTTCCTAATACATAAGCTTGTGTACTCGGTGTGCCCAGTGTAATTTGTCTAGTCTATATAGATTGTGGGCTATTGTACGGATTTGAAAGTTATTCAGAACGCATTGTGGAATAGTGGTTACGGGTTCCTAGTTATTTAAAAAAGGAAAACAGGAGGAGGAAGAAGAAGAAGAGAGGAGGAAGTATTGTTGATCTAGTCATAAAGTTGCGGCTTAAAGGATAATTATATAGATTAATAAGAGAAAGTCTGAATTTCATTTGATATGAATATTAGACCATTTTGATAGCAATCTTCTCTGTTACTTTGATCTAAAATATTAATTGTATTTAATTAATTTTGGCATTTTAATGTACAAATGATTTAGTTCTTTAAATTCCAAAAAAAAAAAAAAAAAAAACAAAGAAAGATAAAAAATGTCTTTTAGGCATTAATCTCATTGGCTATGATTATTCCTTTCAGTTTTCACTTGACATAAACATAATAATGAAGTGAAACATATCGTGCAATTTCAACAGTAAATACATCAAAAATTGCTCGTACAATTCTTATCTTTATCACGAAAGTATTTATACTATTAAAAAGCTACGACCTTTATGATTTTCAATGAATGCATCAAACTAGTGACTTAAAGTGCATCCCAAAAGCTAAATAATCTAATAACAAAGAGCAACTTTATGTTAACAATAAAAATAATAATACTTAAGTGGTCTTTCCAACAAATTATTAAAAAAAAAAGAGAGAGAGAAAAGAAAGTATAATCTATTTTTGTCAAAATTCAAAAAAAAATTATATTATAATCAAAAGTACCTAATATTTAAAAACTGTCAAATAATTTAACGTAAACCAACAAAAAGTTATAGTATTTGGAATTATAATCACTTATTTTTAGTAAAAATAACTTACAGTACCTTATAAACAGTCTTGGGGCTACTTGTGATATTATAGATCATTACTAATTAATTTTAAAGAATTTATAGTGAAAGGAAAGTTTTTAAACACTCAAACACAGGTTTCAACAGCTCATAATTATATAAATATTTTTCATAATTAATTATAAGTGCTATTTTTTCAAAATATCTCTAACAAATAAAATAAGAAAAAATAAAATCTAAGCGGGGCCTGGTAGACGTTCACAAATGATTGATTTGATGTGGGTGCCCAAGGCTTTGGTGCTTCCTTATCTGAAAAGGGAATAATTAATGGCTGACTTAAATTATGCTTTATGTCACAAATTAAACCCCTTTGGGGAACAGATACCCACATATCTCTCTCTGTTTGTGACTTGTGACATCAGATTCTAATACCATTTTCATCTTATACTTTGTTTTAATTTAATTTGTACGCAATTTTCTTCTCCTTTTTTTATATTATTAATTATTAATTAGCCCGCAAGTAAATTTGGCCCGGTACAAGTGCCTTTGCCACTAAATATAAATATATGCTACCACTAATTAATAAGTTTAATAAGTTTCTGTCATGAGATACGATCTTACTATATATTATTTTTTAGTTTAAGTGATTTGAAAAGGTAATAGTGCCATCAAGAATTGTTGCTAATTTGTAGTATTTATTCGTAATCTTGTAAATTACAAAGGTAATGAGTGTGTGTGTATATATATATAATTTGGATATTTTTCTTTAGATTGAGATTGCATTTGCCTTTTTTTATTTTTTCCCCTTTTTTAATGAAGGTACTCATTTTACAAGTGTACTATATACTTAAATTGAGTGCCATCGTGTCATCATAGCAAGAGATGATTCTTCTCCCTTTTTTTTTAATTTATCAATTAAATAGAAAAATATATTTTATGAAGTGAAAAAATCAACGTATTATTGTCACATAGTAATAAGTGATTCTTAGAGTGATTGTTATCGTGTATCCCATTATCACCAAAAGAATTGCACTAGGGTTCTCTTTACCTTTGGCATATCTAAGGGTTAGCATTCCCTTAAGTTGTTTGCAGTTTGGACATTGTGTTTCATTTGGTGCTTAAGGATTGCTAATTAAATTTAATTTAAAATTAAATATGATTGTTTCTAATATTTAGTCGCCTACACAATCAATGATTAAGGTGACAGGAATGAAATTGGCTTTTTTATTTTTAATTGAGACTACATCCATTTTCTTTTCTTTCTTTCTTTCTTTTTTTTGTTTTAGTCTAATTGTTGTCCACGTTCCATTTTTACCCAAAGATACGCATTATGATTCTCTTTTCTTTCAATGTGTTATAGAGTCACTTTCTAGAATATTTTCAAGAGTTATTTACAATCCTTGACAATATATCATATATAAATAACTCTTACTAGGTTCATTCCTAAAAGTTCAAGATTGCCAATGACTTTAAACGTAATATTTGAACCAATTCAACATTGAATCAAATTATTATATCCAATCCACTATTTAATCCAATTTAAACATTTGTGATGTAAATAAATAGATCACACATACATATGAAGTGATTCAATCACATTAAAAACATGGATATATTTCATTGTAAAAGCATTTCCCTCTTGAAAACAAGCCAAAACCAAATGGACAAAACCACTTCCTCTCTAAGGGAAAGAAAGGCCAGTGGGGTTCTATAATTTTAAATTAATTAATAATTAATGAAAAAGGCAAAAAGAAAAAAGTAGAAGCTGTTAAATAAGTGGAAGCTGATGATAGATTCGGGCCCCAGGAATTTAAATGATACACTATTGTCTGGATATCATTTGAGGGATCCCATTAACTAATTTCCCAACACAGTGCCTGTCCTTTCACTTATTGTACGGCCATATATATAAATATATAAAAACAATCATATAATATATGCTTTTATTATATTCCCATGTAATGAAAACATAGATATGAGAATAAAATAGTATATATTATGTGATTGTTTTATTTATATATATATATATATATCAATTTTTAATTGCTCCAAATAGAGAATGCCAAAAAAATGAAAAGATTGGGCCCTGCACGGCGGAGAGGGGGCCGTGTAACAACATTAACTGGTGGTGCCGGTGGTGGTGCGCCGTGGGTCCGGCCACTATTTGGTAGCGTGCATGGTCAAGTATCAAATTGTGTCATTTCGTTTGGATTGGGAATCTAGCTAATGAATGGAGTAAATCAAAAAATACATAATAATTTTAGAAGTCGATAATACTTTCTTAATTTTATCACTTATTTAAATTTATTTTAATTAGATGTGGATTTTTATATGGCTGCAGACATAACGAATCTGCATCCTGATATACTAATAATATGCTTAAAGTAGCAAGATTTTATGATGTTGTCACTAAAAATATTTTTTTTTAAGTGGCAATTATTTTTGAATTGTAAAGATTGGCAAAAAATATATGTCCATTTTTCAATTAGTGAAACATGTAAAATGCCATCCTAGTGACAACAAAAATTGCTAGTATGATTTTGGACAAAATTTTTGTTGCTATTATAGATTGTCACTGTACATATGTAACTATAATTGTACACAAGGACAATTTAATTAAGTATAAATATTGTCACTATTAAATTTTTTTAAATTTATGTAGTAACAAAATAAAAACAAATTTCACATTATCACTAATGTTCTTTTTTACTTAAGCAACCAACATCTTTTATCAAGGAGGTTCTCACTTGCACAAGATATAATAACTCAATAAAATAGACATATACGTGGACCAACTTCATTCTGACATTTAAACAACTTCAAACTACTTATATCAGGAAAGAAAGACCTTATAAAACAATTGTTTTCCCCAAATAAATTTAGACTGTTTCTGCCCAACTTATACGAAAGGCAAAAAAGGCCTTTTTACACGAAGAGTGACAAAATAAACTTTAGAATATATTCACCCCAACCACCTTGGAGATAGAATATAACATGGTGTGATAAATGCTAAGGTTTTGAAAGCGATTAATTGAAGTGACAATTCGATATCAACTGGCCTTGATTCCAAATACTGACTTTGGTTGATGAAATTCTTACCAAGATTTGGGAAAAGACATATCATACGCCATTACATGTAAGCATATTATAGCTTTTTATGATCCGATTCCGATTATAATCTGAATTTGGATTATAAATTATGCCAAAACCTGCTGGATAGTTATGTTTCACAAAAAGCTACAATCTTTTTGGGGTTTCAGGTTAGTAAAAAGTCAGCCCTATGGATATATGCATTTCTTTCTACCTGTAAGAGAAATGGGTCAAGAATCTTTTTTTTTTTTTTTAAGAAACGAATACATTCAATCAAGACATCATTTATTTAGTAATATTAATATTTCATACATTTACATCACATTTATAATAAATTAATTTTGAAAAATTCATTTTTGAGATTGATAAGACAGTGTATATATACATGTATAAATGCTTACATTCAATTAATGCATTATTAATATGCCAATCACTACCAAAAAAAAAAAAAAAAAAGAAAGAAAAAAAAGGAAAAAAAAAAAAGAAAAAATGAGCAATTACTATAGTTAAAAACTGATATTAATAGGTAATAGTTGTGGTGAAAATTCATTTGTTATGGCTTTACCACAATAATGATTTGTGGTTTATGTGACGGTAACAGAATTCACCAAAGCATATAGCCATGGCAGGTGCTTTCACTTCAGTGTAATTACGGCAAATGATGTTTAATTTCATCACGATTTTTGGATCAATAGTTACCACATCAGTCACAACTGGTTTTAAGTTATTGTCTACTGCTTTTATCATGATTATTAATATTTTAATTGCAAACTATTAATAATTTTATAGTGAATATTGATAGTGCATGCATTTACAGGTCCTGACACGCTAACTAAAGAGTCCCGTTTACAATAAATTGATTTTGAAGTATCCATTTTTCAGATTTGGGAGACACCAGTTGATGGATAATGAGGCGGTGTCGCTGTCATGCATTGCAGTAAATTTATTCTATGTGGGAGGATCCGACGTGCCCTATTTTGTGGGTTATATATATATATATATATATAGGTTTGAAAAGTAGATTGAAAATTGAAAATTGACAATATTGAATATTGAAGTTGATTTGGAAATTGGAAATGGTATACATAGAGGTTATTTGTTATCAATTAAGGACTTGTATGATGAGGATGACACTAACATGTTGGACGATTGATGTTAACCGATGACCAACGAATTGATTAGAGATAATAGAGTTCAATTCGAAAACATTGTAATGTATTATTTAATAAGAATCGTGAAAAAGAATTGGAATTATGCTTGAATAAGATAGTACAATGTGTGCTTTTGTGATCATGTGATTGATGATATTTATAAGAGAGTGATGATGTGAATCGAGTGTGACTGATATGTCTTAGCACACGTATTGTAGAAAAGACAAGACATATGGTTTAAATTTTTTTTTTTTTAAAGGTTTGGAAAAAAACCAAAGAATTGAAGAAATTGACTTGGGATCAATCCACAAATATTCTTGATTAGTTGAAGGCTTAATTGTGTCAAAAAATTTCAACAATAATATCAGCTAATGAGATTTTAACTTAAGATAAAGAAAATCGATTTGAGCCAATAGAAATTCAACTAAAGTTTTATAACGTGGATTTATTTTTAAATATGATCAATAAAATTAAATTAAGTCAATCTAACTCACATAAAAAAAATATAGACCCAGAACCAAAATCACCATCTTATCCCTATCTTCATATACAAATTAAATCATCAAAAGTCGAATACATTGATTGTACATCGCGAAAGAACTTACTGCAAAAACAGAGAAAAAAAGAAATATTTATACAGGCGAATCTTCTGTAAGAAAATATCATTGTCACATGGTATATTTAGTAATTTATGTATGAAATAAAATCATAATGCAAATGATGATAGGAAGCAAAAAAGAACCAATATATATAGTTGTTGGGCACTATGGGCCACAATGCCATTCTTTATTGATCCAATGGCATAATCATTGCAGTCACTTTCGCGATGCCCTCATCTGAAAAAACGCAGAACTGAGTGCGTTTTTGCTGTAGATGGGGCTGAATGTACATACATTCATTGGTTGCCCTTTAATTAATTGTGGGTGTAGATAAGTTCTCCATTTCACTCTACTACAGATTGAGAGCATACACACATACATATGTGTACGTGTGTGTTTTGTGTGAAATGATGATCATGTATTTGTAAAAAGGTTGCTTCTAGATACAACAATGCTTGGGGGGTTGCAAGTTGAGGATTGGGATGAAATTTTAATTGTAAGATCATGTGTGTATATATATGTGTGTTTTTCATCTAGATTGTCTAAATAGGACTGACTAGTCTGTAGTGTCAAGAATGAGTTAGGTCGAAGTTTGAAAGAATTCACAATAATAGTAGGTTTTGATTCGAAACTGAGAATCCAAGATGAAAGAATATGAATAAGTCGTGAAAATAAAGTTGGGTCATAATAGTTAAGACTGGAATTGATAGAATATGTCATTTTATCTTATTTTGGTTGAGAGTATTAGAGTATTTAGTGATGACTTGACAATAGTTGACTTGGTTTAATGATATTGGATCTCCTTGACTGCTCGGCATCATCTTATCTTTTCACGTGACATGATCCTATGGTTGAAAGTTGTGTGCTCATCCTATTCGGTCAGGTTATCATTCCAACTCATTTAAAAAGACACGAATCTTAAAGTGTTTGGACATTCTCTGTGACCCTTAAATTGATCAATATTGTAGCTTGCTAGGCGTATCTTGTTATCACGTATTGGATAATTAGGCCAAGAAGAGATCCATAAAGCAAGTAATTAGGCACATCAAGACTAAAGACTTGTTTTATTACTTGAGGCTTAAAATACGTTAGATACGGTTTGAGGATTAGGCAAGGGAATCAGAATGTTAATCGGGAAATGTCAATTTCATCCAATTCAGAATCCACTCTAGAGTAGGCTGGCAAAAATTCGACCGTTTAGCACCTTAAAGTACAGAATGCCAAGATGCCATAACTATTGCAGCTCATATGCCTAATTCTTTTAAGGTCACTGTTGAATTTATAAGGACTCGACCAAATAAATAAATAAATAATAACAATAATAGTAAAGAGAGAAAAAACAAAATTAGTTTTGCGAATCGTAGTTACATATCACCCGATCAATTAAATCCTTTTGCACTTCATCTTATAATAACTTTCAAGCCAAGTAAGCAAAAATTCATTCTTAATTTTTCACTTAGTCCTTCATATGCTTGTGATATGCAGGATAAGCAAGAAATTTTCTCAATTAAGAGCAATTAAAGAGTGATGCTTAAATTGTATTTCATTATATATATAATTGTATACATGTCAAGTCTATATAATTTATATTATTTCAAATATTTATTTATAAAATAAAAACATTGTAGTTAAAGTAATAAACTATATAAAGTGAGCCAAATTTGAGTTGGACTTCCTACTAGTATTGGATAAATTGTCACCAAATTCCCAAATTCTCCTAATATTCCATTTTTATTTATGTAACTCTAACCAGGGACACCATATCTGCATAAATGGGACCGCAGTTTCCTCTTAGTGTGCCCATAGATAAACATAACATGGCTATGGGCCATGCCTGCCCTACCCCATCAGTGACCTAAGCACCCCCACCCCCCATCCCACCCCACCCACTTCTATTATAATCTTAGATCAATAAAATTGATGAGTTCTGGTCTCCTTCTATGTTTTTGGACAATTCTCATGTTTTAAGTTAGTTTTTAAGTGAGTTAGGTTAAAATTCATTTTTAACATAGTATTAGAATCAAACATATTTTATATTAGACTCTCAATACTACTAATTACCCATTTTATATCATTTCACTTTTTAAATTTTCAATCTTTAATGTGTGGAGGCATGTTAGATCTCACAATGCCTCCTGGCCCGCCCCACCCCCTCATTTTCTCTATAAATATACGTTAACCCTTTTCTCCACTTCTCAAACACAAACACCACAGTTGCTTTTCAAACATCTACACTCCAGAGATTAAATTTCCCACCAACAAAAACACAAAAAAAACAAATATAAATGAGAACCGGTGGCAACTTATTTCACTCCACTCCACTATCGAAAATGACCACCGCCGCAGCCACAACCACGGCAAAGGCGACGTTCTCGCCGCCGGCCAACATCCAACGCTCCCCGTGGCACTCCCCTGTGCCATACCTTTTCGGCGGCCTGGCGGCGATGCTGGGTCTGATAGCCTTCGCACTCCTCATTCTGGCCTGCTCTTACTGGAAGCTCTCCGCCGTCAGTGAGGACGGTGGCCGGAGAGACGAAGAGAGCGGCGACGCCGAGAAAGGTGAGAGCAGCTCCGCTGCCAGGACGGTGCCGGTTTTTGAAGAGAAGTTTTTGGTTATCATGGCCGGTGAAGTGAAGCCAACTTTCTTGGCCACACCAATGAAAGCTTCCAGTTCTTCTAATGACGGAAAAATTGATAGCAAAGAGAAAGAAAATGAAGAAAATATCATCAAGCAAAAAGATGAAATTACAACACAAGAAAATAGTGAAGAATCAACAGCATCCCCTGTTGGCCAAGAACAAAGCCAGTGATTTTTTTCTTTCTACCTTTTTCTCCCTTTTTTTCCTTTTCAATTTCTACCTTTTTTGCCTTCTTCATTTTTCTTTTTAATTGGCTTCTGGCTCAATTTTGTGATCCGGGAAAATGTAAATTTTCTGCTGAGATGAAATATTCTGGTTTGGGACATTAATGATTTCTTAACAGCTGTTGATTAATCAATGAGATAATTAAATAGTAGTAATTGTGATTACTTGTCTTGATGCAAGTACAGTTCATGAGCATATATGCAAATTAATACTAATTAAGAGCATAATTAAACCACAAAAGTGAAGGGCATAAGCATTGTGTTTAGCCAAAAATGATGAGTTTTACTTTGCAAATTGATAAGAATGGTGCATAAAAATGAAGTTGTCATGAAGCACTAACCTTTTAGTGAAAGAATAAAGAGAAAATGATCATGAAAGTATATATTCTTATTTAATGGGAGTGAAAATATAATATAACATTCATAGATATTCATATTCTTTAGTTTAATGGGGTTTGCCGGATTTGGTCACCGGCGGCAGATGGGTGGTGGCCGGAGAAAGGTAGGGTATGTGGGACCCAACATGCACCACTCGGAAGGCATGCCTTGCCCTTGATTTGAATATTGCTTTGTTACTTTTGAGCTGTATAAAGTTTGAATGTACTTTAAGTGGAAGTTATTGCAATTCACTCTCATCTCGTGATATTTAATTAATAATTATAAACTATAATATCCATAAAAGATAAAAGATAAAAGATAAAAGAAGAGTTCATCTTATCCAATTGAGTTCTATACTCTAAGTGAGTGATGAATTATACATTTACATATAATTAATTCAATAATTGTGATTTTGGACATAAATGTTTAGATACATTGAAATATGATCACTTGGGATGTTTTTACAGTGAAAATGCACTTTAATATCTGGTGAAAGTTGTAAATGACTTAGTTTGTGATTGATTCGATATGAAACAAAATATAATATTTTTACAAACCTTTAAGTCCGGGGCCAGGGCTTGCGAGGAACACAAAATGATTTCCAATTCTAGTAAACGGTACCAATTATCAAATTGATCTTAAAACATGAGGTCCAATCGTATTATAGTATTATTCATATTGGTTGAGAATCTTATATCAAAAAATACCTTAAAAACACGGATAGAAGAGAATAGGTATCATTCCAAATAAGCTACAATCAAATATTATTAATTGATATAAAATAATATTAATATCATGATATATAATTTTTTAATCACATAATATGACCACAAATAGTTACCTAAGACGATATAGATCATCTGAAAATAGTGTTAAAATCCTCTATTTCAAAATGATATTTCATCTATCATTTTTGTATTAAATTCATATCAAATATATTAAATAGTTTCTTATAAAAATACAGCATTATAAATATCATATACTTGTATTAAAAAAATTAAAATACAAGTTGAAACTGGAAATGGATGACAAAGGTCACCCAAGAAAAGCTGCAAAACTCAAAAAAAACAATTAGGAAGCACTTGTGAAAGTGGTTGAATATATATATA
>JACFYI010001176.1:1215034-1229079 GCA_014898755.1 Handroanthus guayacan
AGTAAAACATGAAATTAAAATAGAGGATCAAAAATAGATAGCATGAGTTGGAGGTGATAAAGTAAATGATGAACTACCAAAATTTGAAAAAAAAGAGATAACATACGTAAGGTAATGTTTGGATTGATTTTTTTTTAATTATTAGAAATTATTTGTTTTGTGCGTGGGGTTAGTGAATGTGTCGAGCATGGTTATGTGTTATTTTATTTTAGAAAAATGATAAATTTAATTGTATTTGACGTATGTTTTTGTTTGACAATTGTGTCATACCAAATTGCTATATTTGCATTTAAAAATTGTATAAAAATTAGAAAAATATATGCCTTTTTTTTTTAATGTGGGGTCAGCCTGGCCCGTGCTGTAGTATTGTATAAGATATATAAATATATATATATAATCTTGAATCATATAATGATGTATAAAAATGATATTTTTTTTTTCCATAGTATTGCGGCGGAAAAGTAATTCTACTAATCAAATTATTGTTTGGACTCGGAAAAAAAAAAAGGAAAAGAAAGAAAAAGAAAAAAAAAAGCAAAAAACGGAAGTCGGATTGGTCGACCCAAAGTTGAGGAAGAAATCGAGTTCAGTATTAAGTATGAATTATCCGACAAAGATCAGTTTATTGGTTTGGGCTTAGCCCAAATAAGTCCATCAACTAGGCCCAAGTGTCTACCTCTTGGAGTCCACTGTGAAGGGCGCAAGTCTCCAATCCCTTTTTCTATCTCATAGATATAAAGGATATTGTGGGTATTGGTTTATCTGGGTACAGTGTACTTTGAATTTTCTATTTCAATTTGTATTTCATTTTATATTTCATTGTAAATATATCTCTCAAGTGTATAACACCCACAACTATATATTTTTATAAAAGATATTTGATACACTACTTAAGATAAAAATATGATATAAAATATCATTCTGGGATATAGGGTACTTATCGAATACCGTCGAGCTCAATATGTCAATGAAATCTTTTCATATTCAATAGAATATCCATTCTATATCAAAGCTTATAATTCTTTGCGATATTGTATTAAGTGAGATTCACGTTTAAAGTAAACCTAATACCTAATTCACTCGAAAAACTAACTCGAGAAGTGAATATTGGTTAATACTCTGTAGAGAGATTACTATCCACACTCTTTACCAATATGGAATTATAACACACATCTTGCACACTCATATTTGGACATAGAGGTGAAGATTGTTTAATACTATATAAAAAGACCACTTTCCATACCTTTTACCAACGTGGGATTTTGACACACCCCACATGTTCAAGGATGAGCTTAGCTCTAATATTATATCGAAAATGGATAACAGACAATTTTTGAAATAGATTCCTTGGAGGTAACATAATTGCTTAATGATACCTCTTACTTGCCTCACTGGACTTGCGAATCAATAGGATGTTGGCTTCCCTCTCTTTTGCCTAAATGATCATTATGGTCAATAATTTTTATTTTGGAGAGATTAATTTTGTTGCTTACAACCTTCCTTGGTAGGTCTTTTTGTATGAATGGAATGTTGTTATTCCCTCTCACAAAATACCAATGAATTGTCTTTGTGATGGGAGATAATGTCAATTAAACTTTTATCTCTTATTTAATTAATAAAATTTTCTTAACTTACCTATTAAAAAAAGGGAATTATCTAAAATTATATAAGAAGATTGTTGCGCCTACTCTTTACTGATATGAAAATTTAACATTGACTCAATCTCAAATTATAAAGGGGCTCGGACCAATTCTCCCGCTGCAATCCAACTTTCCCTACGCCTTAGATCCTTCCATAGCGTTTGGCACAGTTGATGAGGTCATGGCTGTCGTAAGCAAAGTGATAAGCCAGCAATTATCACTCATTAGTACTTTTTATTCTGGCAAGGATTTTAAAGGCCAAGCAACTTTTTTTCTTTTTTTTTTTCTTTCTCACTAAACGAAATAAATTATTAAAACAAAATAATTCTAGTATATGATAAATTGAAAACATCATTATTAAAATTTGAAAGTGGCAGCAAGTATTGAAAGTGAAAGAAATTCAACCAAGCCAAATTGCAGCAAGCAAAGTCTCCATAGTATAGTTTCCCCATCACTATCAAAGCATGAAATCAATCAAGATAAAATTGTAAATTCGCATGATGCCCCTACCGCACCCGCAAGGGCCACCCACATGCTATCCCCGACCCCCAACCACCTTCACGCCCAACCCACCCCACCGTTACTACTACACTCATGCAGGAATTTCCCATGCGGATAGTCGACTTCGAGAAGCATTCATCTCTGATGTAATGTACACGTCGACAAGTGTACTAAATTTCCTAAAATAAAATAAAAAAGTGTATTAAATTTAAAAAATTTAACTATCATGCATTTAATCTTCTATTTCAATTATGTATTTAATCTTTTATTTTATTTCAAAAATACATGTCAAGTGCATATTATATATTTCTTTATTTAAATAAAAGAGTATGAATGTATTGAAACTTTTATGCAATGAAATATTAGATAATCTATAATTTTATAGGTTTGCTTATGAGGTGCTATGTATAAGTTATTTTTAATAAAAATAGCTGATTATAATTCCAAATACAACTAGTTTTTATTGATTTGTTGTAAATTATTTGACTATTTCCGGACACCAAGTATTTTGATTATAATCTATTTTTTTCAATTTTCAACAAATGTAAGTGATATATTTTTGCATAATTTGTTGTAAATATTATGTTAATATTAAAAGGTATTTTAAGTATAATATATGGAAATATACTACTAAAATAACTTATATAAAAGGCTTATTTTACACTTTAAATGCATTCATGCAACCAAAATAATAAGATATAAAATAAGTTTTGGAATACAAGATCGGGAGTGAATAATTCTCCCATGTAGGTCCCACCCGACAACAACCCTTTTTCGCAAAATTGAATTTCACTTTTTTATTTGGCTAAGACTCGCCCACGAGTCCTCTTCTGATTGGCCAACCCGCGGATCTCCCCTACCCGTTTAGCATCCTTTGTCCGAACGTAGGAGCTGTACTTCTACTCAGCAGTAAACTGTTCTTACCATTCTTCCTGCAACCTCTTCAAGTTTCAGAGAAAAACGAGAAAAAAAGAACTTCAGGCAAACTGAAGTGAACAAAAAACCAGTTATTACAGAATGGGGGGCGAAACCTGGAGCTTAACGGCGAAGCTATGCGACTCATGCAAATCGGCGTCGGCTACGGTGTTCTGCCGTGCAGACTCCGCCTTTATCTGCGTCGCGTGCGACGCCAAAATCCACGCCGCCAACAAGCTCGCGTCGCGCCACGCCCGAGTCTGGGTCTGCGACGTCTGCGAGCAAGCCCCAGCCGCCTTCACCTGCAAGGCCGACGCCGCCGCTCTCTGCGCCACGTGCGACCGCGACATACACTCGGCTAACCCTCTAGCCCGCCGCCACGACCGCGTCCCTGTTGTCCCCTTCTACGACGCTGCCTCCGCCACGAAATCCTCCCCCTCCGCCGGTGAAGAATATTCCGAGGAGGAGGCCGAGGCCGCCTCGTGGCTGCTGCCCGACCCAAATAACAAATCGGACGGGGAATCTGAGTCACCCGAATACAAATCTGCTGAGTATTTGTTTAGTGATATGGATCCATACCTGGATCTCGATTTGATATCCGGTGAGCAGAAGCCCGACCATGTTGTTGCTAATAATGAGCAGAAGCATTATTCTTCCGATGGGGTTGTCCCCGTGCAGAATAAGAATGAATTTGGATCGGGTCAGTACTCGGGCCCGGTTGTTGATGGTTTTCCTACTTATGAAGTGGATTATCTCGGATCCAAGCCTTTTATGTACAACTTCACCTCACAATCCATTAGCCAAAGTGTACGTTCTTCATTCTCCTTCTTTCTTCTTATTCGCTTTCCATTCATTTAAATAAATTTAAGCAATTACATAGTTACAAGCTAATATTTATAGTGATGAAAAGTCATTTGCTATGATTTTATTGTGGCTAAGATGTGTACTTTTAATGAGGGTAACGGAAAATTTATTGTGGCTTATACTTGTTTACCTCGATATAGGCAACAAAACGTTTCTTTTCTATATTGATTTTGAGTAATTAACTAGGGTTTCCATAACTGTTATTAAATTTGAGTTATTGACTATTATATTAATATTTTGATTGTAAAAATTCAATTATATATTTAGTTATTCTAATTTTTCAAATCAACTAATTTGAAAATTATTACAGCAGGTATCGTCTTCCTCGATGGAGGTAGGGGTTGTTCCAGACCACAGCACCGCCATGGCAGATGTTTCAGACAGTACCTTCTGTAAGAACGAGGCTATTCCTGTTCCAGTCTCGGGGATAGACAGAGAGGCAAGAGTTTTAAGGTACAGAGAAAAAAGAAAGAACCGAAAGTTCGAGAAGACAATCAGATATGCCTCCAGAAAGGCATATGCGGAAACTAGGCCAAGAATCAAAGGGAGATTTGCTAAGAGATCTGAGCTTGAAGCTGATTCTCTCATTGCTGCCGATGCGTCATACGGCGTCGTCCCAAGTTTTTAGGTCTTAATTGAATTTAGGGAATCTGGTTAATGTTAAGTAAGTACTTGTGATCATGTTGTAACACAAGATGATGATGATCAATACCGGATGTGTAAATATACCGTAGGGGATAATGACTCTGGTGTTTTTTGATCCATGTATCACTATTTCTTCTTGTTAATTTTGTAGTAATGTTTTTTATTTTATGTGTAATGTAATGAAATTTTGTATTTGTCCTAGAATTTTTGTTATTGACTATGGAAAAGCTTTGCTTTTACTAGCTTGATCAATCCATTTCATACTCTAAGTACAGATTTCGGAAATGTTGTTGCTATAGCCATGTGCTCTTTGTGACACGTGATTGATTCAGTACAAGCACTACAAGAAAAAAGTTATGTACTGTCAAAAAAATTCATTACAAATTTGTCGAAGTTTGTTGGGCAACATGGGTTTGTGATGATAATTGTTTAGTTATATATTTATTAGTAGATGTATTGTGATGAAATTTCCATCACAAGTTCAAAAATATTATATAAATTTATCATGAGTTTGTCAAAAATGTCATCATTCATGTCTATTTAGCTCATTTTTTAAAGTTGTTCCATTAGTATTATGTTACAAATCATTACACATGCCGTTTATATGTGATTGAATTCATTGCAGATTTTCCATTAGTAAATAGGTATTTTATTATAGTTGCTGAATCTAATTTTAAATCAGTCTTGTAATTATCTAGTTTATTAGGTCCAATTTGTGAGAATTTTAGCTAGTTTTACTACAGTTATCATATATGTTACCGTGTAATTAGAATTCTCTGTTACAAAATGGTATTATATCTTCTATTCCATATGTTAAACAAATGCTAAGTGTATTAAATATTTTCTTTCAAAAAACGCAGCGTTATAGTTGTCATACACTTGGTAAGTATTCGTGTAATGAAATAGAAGATAAGATACGAATTTGAATCCAAAATGGTTATCATGGCCGCATAATTAACTTTGATTTGTCCTAATGTTGTTTCCATGTTGTAAAATGGTTTGATAAATGTCTTAAAAGGGCAGTGTAGGTAACATATATGATATATGTTACATGCACTTGCATGTTCTCTTGTTGCAAATTAAGCATGTGATAATTTTGTCTGCCTTGGATTCATATATAGTGTCCCAGTAACATGGAGATCTTGCGATAATGGTCAAGATATGCATTGATGCCTAGATGTACTGCCTTTATCTTTTTCAACCGTTCGGTGGATTCTCTTTTATTATAATGTCGCAAACGTTTAGGCCATGTGGAACTCACCTGCATTAACTATATGTACTTATTGTCCAAATTACGTACTTAAATATCAATGCATTAATTAATTATATATAGTTGCGGTGTTACTAAATATAGATGACTAGAAATAGTTTGGATTTTTTATTTTAATTTGTGTTTCATTTATTGTTTTGTTACACGGATATTAGTCATATGTATGACATTCATAATTTTGTGTTTTTATAATGAAAAATTTAATATATTTGGCATATAGTTAATACATAACTCTATTTTGGGATAAAGAATTTTAACCAAACTCAAGATATCATGATGAATATAGCTTAAATAAACAATATTAAGATTTTTTAAACCCTTAATTATAATTATACTATTTAATATTGAATCACTGATGATGATTCAGTTAGTCTCCAAGAATGACGACTCACTATATCGATGTATTATCCCAATACAGACATGTGAACGAGTAGGGTAGTAATTTTATAATCTACATATCCATGAGCAATATGTACTATAGGCCCAAATCCTTCTATATCCATTGCCAATATTAGAATGGGTTTAGGTGTGATTTATACCTAAATATTACCCATATGAATGATGACATAGTAATTTTAACTCAATGAATAATGATAATTGCCCTTGACTAGTGTAGGCCCAATATAAATGAGTATTGTTTGTGTATATTGAGGACGAGTTCAAGCAGGGTATTATTTTGACATGATGTGGAGCCTTAATTAGATGTTCTAAAGAGTGAGAATGAGATTCCAAGTATATTAATCGTCTCAAATTCCTCAATTTTCTCTAATAAAAGATGGCATCCAATATCATTTTGATTCATGACATAAGGTTTGAAAAGAAACGTGTATTCATCGTTCCCATATAAGATACCAATGACGATATTGACAGATGACTCCATATACATAATGTTCATCTTTATACATTTGATTGAAAGTTTTGTCTTAAAGAAAAAAAAAGCTTTAATGGGATTATCAATACATCAACCCTCGAAGCTACCTACACGAAAACGTTAGATACCATAATATGTATTATACATAAAATCAATCGTAGCCTGTGGATAATTGTTTGGCCCATAGTGTATCAAATTCTGAAAGGTCATTGGCTGGCTGGATTTCCAGTTTCCCGTGAACCACACATGCATGTGTATGGTCCCACCACTCGCTATCACGGGTCAGTATAATTTCGATTATTTTATAAAACTGGGGAAGCACAAGTTCGACACGGTAAGTCTTTTGTTGTTTTTATTTTTCGATTTTATTTATCTTTATTCATTGACAATGAAAGATGAGTAATCAGAAAGCGACTGACACATGATGTCTGTATTTATCTACTGTGAAAAGGTAAACGTGTAACTCATCCGTTATTTTGAATTGACACAGAATTTCAGATATGTTGGAAAAAATATAAAATAAAACGTTTTGATGAATTATTAAAATGGAGTCAAATATTTCATGTTTTTATAATTTTGGTTTGGTGTGAAAATCGTGACATTATATTATTATCTGATGAGAAAGTATATTTAAAAAATTTTACGGAATTAAAAGAAAATATTATTTACGAAAATTTTAGGGAAAAATTAAAACGACTGATTTGATGTAAATCTAGTTGGAGTACATTTTTGCATGTTTGCTCTAATTATTTTTTGTATGCTTATGTTATTTGCATGGTTATCCGTGAATTTGGAACCCTATTTTCTCTTCAAGGTGTTGGCAACTGCGTTTTAATGTTAAAAATTACGTGATCTTTATATTACCTCATTTGAAGATGAGAGGTTAATAGTGCTAGTGGACAAATGCTCATTATTTTTTTTAACTCATTCTTATATATGCCTACTGGGCTACTAACTCCAATTCATGACTAATTATTATGTTATTATATGCCAACATTATTTCGCCTATTTATATCCACATATAACTTTTATATTGCTAATCACTACGTCATGCTTTTATGAAAATGGAAGTCTTTCGATGTCTATAAATAGGAGTTATTTCCCTCTTGTTTTCACTTGCATAAAAAAATATACACATATAGAAAGAGATTACTAGTGAGGATGTTATTGTGGTGAACTTTAGAATTATAAATCTAGTTTGTTTAGACATACGATGTTGCTGGATTATTATTTTATAGGGGGGATAAGTTAAAATTGTTGCTGCTGGATTAGTAAAAAATCTTTAATGCACTTGACTTAAATCTCCTTAAAAAGAGTGAGATATTCACGCTTTAGTCTAAAGTTTTTTTTTTTTTTTTAAAAAAAATTATTATTATTTTTCAAAGTAATTGAACTATCACTAATACAAGACTCTGTATCTATTTATATCTGTTTAATTCAATTAAGGTTAAGTCCAATGTCTTACGTTGAGTTTTGACACAAAATTGAAAATTCAGGTTTCTTACGTATAAAAGTTGAATTTGAGCCAGATATTAAGAAGAGGGTGTTTGAAGGAGTTTTTATTATAAAGTTTGAAAATATTTTATAAGACATTTAAAATCTTATAAAATATCATAAAGTCTTTATTTGGTGCATTGATCTTTTAACTACAAAAATTACAAATTTACAAAATAAGATACTTATGCTCATAACTTTTTTCAAATAAAGTTACAAGTTCGTAACTTATTTTTAATTAGATAAGAACATTCTCATTTAATCCTAAAAAATATTTATCATAAAATTATTATCACTAATATCTTACGATCTTCCAAATCTTATTTTATTTAAATACTAACATGTTATTTTTAGAATAAGATCTTATTAACATCGTATGAGCTTAAGATGTTTTAAATAAATTTAAATTGAACACCCTCGAAGTCATTGACATTTCTACTTGACCCCATGGATTTATTATATCGTAACACTTGCCATTTGCATAATTTTCTTTACAAACCTAATCATTGTTTAATTAAGAGCTTAAAATCTTCGCATATAGTTTTTATTAATACTCAATATAATTAGTAGTAATTAGATATCGTAGCTTGATATTCCCATCAATTTTAATGTCACGATTAAAGTACAAAACTCTATGCACACAAATTTCTTATATATTAATTATTTAAAGGAAACATCTAGCAAATAAGTCGAAGCTTAGATAATTATGCTGTTGCATCAAAACAAAAATGTAGAAAAATTTCCTAAACCTTTCCAATAAACTCCACATCGAATAAAAGAACTGAATCAGGAGGAATAATGCATGATCCTGCACCACCCAGTTCAAATATAAACAAAAAATTTATCATTAATTTTGCAAATAATAACTAGCATATATATATATATATATATATTTTCAGGAGTTAGAGAAATTAAATTGTTTGATAATGTTTACCTCCTCTACAGCCTGCTCCTCTCGTGCCATATCCAAGTTCAGGAGGGATTCTCAGCTTTCGCTTTCCTCCTATATGTATTAAATAGTTTCAAATTTGATAATATATAAACATCAATTACTAGTGCATGAAGGGGCTGTTTGGGTGAGCTTAAGCTCTTCAAGTTATTTTATAAAATGTTTAAAAATTTATAAGATGTCATGAAATGTTGATAGTGTCTTTTCTCAGAATAAGATGTACAGATCTTATAAGCTTTTTTCGGAAAAGAAAAAAGTTCATAACTTATTTTTATAATCTTAACAGGACATTCAATTTTAATTATATTAATTACAAAATTAGCATATTATCTTATAAGCTAAAAGCTAAGGTCTTTTTTATCCAATTATTAACTTATTTTTAGAATAAGGAATTTAAATAAGCTTAGCCAAACACCATCAGAGGAGATGTGAATAGTGAAAAAGTTCAAAGAACAAGGGATGTATTACCAGCAAGCATGGCTGGAATTCCATCACCACCAAGAATTCCCTGATCCCATCCTTTGATTACCTACATATTACACATACCGACATGCATATTTACTTTAATTCCATATAACTACGGGTTTGATACAGGCAAATGATGCAAATTACTCATTTGCCCTTATGAATTATAAAAATAACACCCAATCGAACATCATCAATGGCTAGCTCAAAGGTCCAACTTGGTGAAATTCGATCGACCCAAATTCAAAATATCCAACCCATCAAGAAGATCAATTCGACCCGTCCAGACAAAATCAAATCATATTTATTATTGATCGAATCGGTATAAATAGCTCCATAATGGCCAGTCGTAAAGTATTACCTCGTAACTTACATTTTTATTAAAATATATTGTTATTTTGCATGTGTCTCCATGTCAGTCAAGCCAACGGACAATGTAAATGCTAGTCTAATTTCATCTCAATCGACAATTTCCATATACTTATTTGATATACTGAAGAATAATCTTGATCGGGGAGATGATAAAATGCATTAATTTGTCTACAAACCTAGGCCTTAGTAAAGAAAATTATGTGAATTATTTAGATGTTTAAATAATCCTAACATACCTCACCAGCACCAACACGAAAAGTAAGAGGTTTTCCCCTATTGTAGCTGCTGTCAAATACCGTTCCATTCTCCAATCTCCCCACATAATGTGCCTGCAATTTACCCAAATAAATAGATAAATAAACTCAATTTTGTTTTCATTTTTTCCTGCAAAATGTTACCATTAAACAATTAATTTGTGCAAGGTTGAAACACAGAATTTGAAACCCATTTGGTCATTTGCTTAAGTTAATGGAATAATCACTTGTACACTCAGGTTCGATATAATTATCACATCATTCTTTAAAGTTTGAATAATTATCATTATATCCATACTGTTTGTTCAGTTAACACATAATTATAATTACACACCCTGAATTGATGCTTAATTACAACTATACACCCCTTGTTTCAGGGATTTATTCGTAATGTTTTAGAATTTTTTTGGGGGTATACTTGTAGATTTGAATTAGTTGAACTAAATAATAAGAGTGCAGTGGCAAAGTATTTTGGTAATTATACCAAATTTAAGATGGCAGTCAGGTAATTATCCCTAAATTAATTAATGTGGACATAAGTGAAGGAGGGGGAAAAAATAAAACCATATTTACATCAAGAAAAGCCTCAATTCTAGCCTAATTTTTTAAGCACAAATATTCAAAGCATGACAAATCTTGTGGCCCAAAATGCAATAACGAAAAAGAAAGGCCTCAATTCTAGCCTAATTTTTTAAGCACAAATATTCAAAGTATGACAAATCTTGTGGCTCAAAATGCAATAACGAAAAAGCAGTAACCAAAAATTAAAACAAAAAACAAAAAAAAAAACCAAGAAAGAAAGAATCTTGACTTACCTTGATAAGCTGTCCTTTGACAGCTTCAGGTCCGGTCCCAATAACTTTATCACAATACGCGAGCCCAGATGGAGTTTCTGTGAACTCACATGGAGCGGCGGCGCCGCTCTCAGCCGCCGCGGGATCCGGCAGCGGATTAAGCAGCTGAAGGAAGCTGAAGCAGAAGCCAAGGCCAACAGCTTCTCTTCTGCTTAAAAAACTTGAACTTTTCTCTGAATGCTTGCTTTCATTGAATTTAACAGCACAGGATTTAACTATCTGTAGGTTCTTTGTAGTGGATAATCCTAACCCAGTTGAAAGATTATTAGTGGGATTATAAGTCCCAATGGAGAATGGAAGTGAGTTCATTTCAAGTCTCCAGTCATCCACATACCCGAGGAAAGAGATAAACCAGGATTGCTGTCTGATAAAATTTCAAAAAAAGTATCTGGCATGAAGATAGCTGGGCTCATTAGAAATGGGCTTTGGCGGCCGATGATGGATAGAGCCCAATAAGAAAACCAGCTAGCCCAGGGGATCACATGATTTTCGCAATTATAATTGCATATAAAATAATAATCTCATTTGAGAGGACAAAAATATTAGTTTTTTAATATTTTTGTTGTCAAGAATTTGAGGGGTTGATATTCTTTAAAGTTGTTTTGGAGCTCTTTAATTTTCTGTATTCTCAGATTAAAATTATAAAGAATTTATTCGTGCATAATTTTGAAAAATTTAAGGACTATTTATCCATGCTATGTAGAAAGCATCAATTCTTAGTAATATATTCATGTGGTATTTCTAAAATGTCGCTTGATATTAATTCATTCTAATAATTATTCATAACCTACCAAAAGATGAACTCATCTCTTATTATATATTTATATATATAATTTCTGTTATTATATTATATATGCAATTATATTGATTATATTTTAATTTTATATAAATTATATTTTTAATTATTTTATGCCTACAAATCCAAGGTGGGATGCCACTGAAGAATAATGACAGCCATGTATTTGTTGTTCCCATCCAGGAGATACCTGAATTGCCAAAACGCAAGTATTTATCTTTGTGGGGGTACTGACATCTGAAATATTCTAATTCCTCTTGAAAAAGACTCTCCCATTTGCCTCAAGAATATACAAGACTCACATGGGCAAATACTTGCCTAGTGTTTATTCCTAGATCAAAACGTAATGCACAAAGATTTTGAAAAGAATAAAAAAAATAAAAGTTTCGGGAAATCATATAATGGTTAAGTTCATTAATTCACTTACCGCTTTAAGTTCACTTATTTATAAACTTGCAAAAAATCCGTGTGAATTCTTTCCAAATACATTAAAAATTAAAAAAAAAAAAAAAGCCTTGCTATTAAGTTATATTAGTGATACAGTATTCCTTATCCAAGATCTTGAACAAAATAATTCTTGCAAAAAATAAACATGATGCAACCATAACATAATTATTACACCAAAATTATGCTTGGATACCACAATTGATTTTCCTTGATTTATTAGTCCTCTTAACCCTTTCTTCCTTCACAATGCCTTTCGGATGACTATGTGTCATAACTAGAGATGGCAACTGTGCAGGAAATGTCGCCCCAAGGAGGGCATCCGTCCTGCTAGAAATAGGGATGGGAAAAAAATTGAGATTCCAAAATCATATATTTGCCGTAACCTTTGTATCTCGCAAGATAAAGTACTTTAATCTCTAAGAAAATATTTTTAATTAGAATTCAATGTTATTATATGGGCAAATATGGAATAAACTTTATGTGTGACCCTAACTTATAAGTCGCAACATTGCATTGATTTATCATATTGACACATAACATGTTCAAATTTATCACTCTTAACACAATTACAGCTATCTATAGGTTTTGACCGAGATGAGAACGGTATTAGAATCCTAAACTAGTAAAATAGAGGCGGTAATATTCTCTTTATATGATTTTGGACAATCTTTTCCTACTGTATTAACTTCCAAGCTGAGATAGACTTAAAGTTTATTTTCAATAATGTATCAAGATCCAACCTTGATATTGGACTATATAGTATTATTAGGCCTATGTTAGCATGATAGAATCCCACGTCGATTTGAGCTAGTTTTTGAGGTGCATGGCATTGGAATTATTCGAACATTTTCCTAGTCGGATCATTTCTTTTTATGGTGGGACTAGTTGGATTATTTCAGTATTTGAGTCCTTCCATAACTCGAATTATTCTAACAGTATCCCAATACACTCTCCAAGGCCAAAAAGAGTCTACTTTTCTTAGATCAAGAATCCAAAAAGTTGAAGAAAAAGAATTCTATTGCACGATGGCAAGAATTCAGAACAACCCTTATAAATAACGTCTTATCTCTGTCCATGGGCCATACGCGGTAAAGCCAGATAAAAACCAACCATTTCGCTGACTGTATTCAGCTCAAGCAACATTCAGAGATCGGAATAAAAAGCCAGCCCGGTAAAAAAAGATGCAGATCTTCGTCAAAACCCTTACCGGAAAGACGATTACGCTCGAAGTGGAGAGCAGTGACACCATCGACAATGTCAAAGCCAAGATTCAGGTCCCATTTCTTACATTGTTTTGTTTAAAAGACAAAATTGATGATTCGATTTTCTGTTATTGTTGTTGCTGTTCAGTTTGTTGTGAGAGTTGAGGAGTTCTAATATTGGATTTTTTGTTTTTCTTGTTGATTTATGATGTTGGCGGAACTAGGGTTTCTGTCCCTTGATTAGTTCAGTTTAGGCTATTGGTTAAATTGTTTGATCTATGATTTATTAAAGAAAAAAGATCAAATTTTCGTAATTAGATACCTGTTATCGATGAAGTATTAACGGAAATTCAATTAGGTTGGATTAAATTGCTTTTTAGTTCATCACTTATTGAATAAAGATGGTATTATGCATTTTCATGTCTTTTCTTTTTATGAATAATTATTGACTTGCAGTTATGTTATGGAGAGAAGACGAGTTTAATGGATTTTTCATTTTTTTTTTT
>JACFYI010001176.1:1229179-1239786 GCA_014898755.1 Handroanthus guayacan
CCATGAATTTATATTTCAATTGCTATGAGATATCGATTCATCTGTCCTTTTTACGTCTGAGTTATCTTTCTCACTATAAACTGATACAAAAAATACTTCTCCTAGGACAAAGAAGGCATACCCCCTGACCAGCAGAGGCTAATATTTGCCGGCAAACAGTTGGAAGATGGCAGAACTTTGGCAGATTACAATATCCAGAAAGAATCAACACTTCACCTTGTTTTGAGACTTCGTGGAGGTACTATGATCAAGGTTAAGACACTTACGGGCAAAGAAATTGAAATTGATATCGAGCCAACTGATACTATTGACCGGATTAAGGAAAGGGTTGAGGAGAAAGAGGGAATTCCTCCAGTGCAGCAGAGGTTGGTTTGGCATATTCATTCTGGAACTGCTCACTTTCTTACAAGCCAAATCTTCTTTCTTTCTTTCTTTTTCTTTTCCCCCTCCCCTTAAAGAATTTGGTGTGTCTCCGAAGATAGTTTAATGGGATAACCTCAAAACTTCTAAGATTTAGCCTAATTACATAAATATTTCATTTGGTATTGGGAAATTACAATAACACACCCTTTCTATTAGCTTAGCTGATGAAACCTTAATGGAACTCGCATAAGATTGCCATTATGCCCTCTCACCATTTAGCATATTAACTGAAACATTATGCGTTTTCCATCATTTGAATGAATAGCGTGGAGTGTTATTATAATTTTCCAAACCACAGGGCTCTTGGTGTTTCTGTAATTGCGCCAAACCTCAGACATCCCTATTTTCATATATCAGCATGTCCTGTTTGTGTGATGGAACTGAGACACTTTCTATTGTAGGCTAATTTATGCTGGGAAGCAGCTTGGAGATGACAAAACTGCCAAAGACTACAACATCGAGGGTGGCTCTGTTCTTCACCTGGTCCTTGCTCTGAGGGGTGGTTGTCTTTAGACAGATAATTATGCTTGGAAATTTGCAATAAACTACTTGAATTTGGTGTATTCAAGTGGAAAGAAAACCAGAAACTCTGTGCTTAAAGACCAGTTTATGAATCTATTCTGGGCATGACATTATTTCCTATGCAACTAATGTTGTAATTCCTCAAAGATTTGAGTACTTAAATCGCTATAATATATGCCACTTTGAGGGCTTTGATAATGGTTTTTGCCTTTAACCGTGAATGTTTCGCCTTCTCCCTCTTTTGCGCACGATATTTCTGTTATTTTGGGCAGAGTTTGTACACGTGATCATCAGCACAATGAAGACAAACCTCCAGGGAGAACTTTCAGCTCTTCCTCATAAAATAGGGTTCTTGAGATATTGTAAAGGTTCAATAATATTCTTTTGAACATAACTTGTCAACTTCTGAAATAAAATATTAGAATTTTATATATCTATATATATAAAGAAATACATTCCTCATTTATTTTTCCATGTAAAATGGACTTTGCTAATATTTAATTTGATTTTGTTAAAACACTTAAATAATCTATTTTTAAAATAATACAGGTTATCTTATAGAGTTCTCAAAATTTTCTTATAACTGAGTTGGCGTGAAAAGCTGTAAGAACTTTATAGAGAAAACTTTAGTGAAAAGTAATTAAAGATAAAAATTGAAATCATTAAAAAGCTGGAAAATTTTGGCGTAATATTGTATATATCTTTTAGTTCTTTTACTTAATTTTAAAACATGAGAAGCAAAATTAAAGTCAATAATTTCAAACACAACAAAGCAATACAAAATAACTTAATTAAAGCTAAAATCTGTTCCTCGAAAAGCAGCTACAAACATCCTACGAGAACTTCTAAGATGCTTCAAAAGAGTTTAGGCAGATGTACAAAATCAACACAAACAATAGGTGAAATCAAGGAATCTATCCCAAACAGTAAAAAACACAGTCGATGAAAGAAAAAATCAGTTCTAAACATTTGGCCATAAGAGAAAAAAAGATCAATTAACAGACAATATAGACAGCATACACATCACACAAAGAAATCATCCTACAATTATAAATATCCAATAAGCTGGAAATCTAAAGTAAACACACACTGTTTAGCTCTAAACAACGAGTGTTTTAAATAAAGCATCTGAGCAAAGATTTATCTCTATGTTTCTACAGTTTAATTTGTGTTACGTTCTTCTCCATGAAGATGAGAACCAGATTAAGACATTCAATTTGAGATAGTGTTCTTGCTAACCAGAGTTACTATGAGAGGATTCCTCTTGGTTACCCAGAAACCGGACAACAACAATGGTGATATTATCGCCACTGCCTCTCTGATATGCTTCTTGCATTAGCCTTTTTGCTGCTTCTTCTGGTTCTTTGATTGGTTTAGTCATAGAGACGGCTTCCTGAAAAACATCGAATGAATATGACTATTGATTATTCCTCCTGAAACAAAACAAAAGTACCCAAGTGACAGGGGGAACTAAATCAAATGCAGCACCTCATTTGTTACTACGTCCCAGAGCCCGTCGCTAGCAAGGATGAGAAACTCGAGGGTATCATCAACCTTTTCCTCCTGTAATTTATATGGAAAGAGGGCCAGTAAGCATGTTATGTGTTGGGTAAAGGGAAGAAAAGATAGTAAAAGGATTGCCTATTTACAGCTACCGATTTCTATTCCAGTAACTACAATAATCTGCCACCAATAGGTTATGACATCTTGTTGCCAAGCATACGTGCAGGTTACTCTAGCAAGAATCCATTCTTTGTTAACTAAGAAAATTTAAGGTATAGGATATGAGGATTTTCTGACGTGTCTTTTTCACTGAAATACATACTAATATTGGGATTAAACCTCAAGAAACAGCTCAGATGACAGAAAATCTGAAGGGTCTCAACAACCAAGCTCGACTTTTTTATTGTTTGTGTAATTTTCAATTATAACAAGAAAATCTTGAGATCAGGCCTTAAAGCGCACCTGAATTTCTGGATCAGCAACCACATACTGCTTCAACAGTCTATCACCAAATGCACGAGATACAGCAAGCACTCCTCCAACTCTCCAAGTTCCTGTAGAGTATTACAAGAAAGCTAGACGATTATTTCCTGTGAAAAGATAGTACACTGTTCAAGGTTGATGCGACCACATATATGCCTTTACCTGCCCACATCACGAAACCTCCAGCATCTTCAATTCGTTGTCTCTCATCTGTTTGATCTGGTTTGTGGTCTCGAGAGACAGCAATAGCTGCACAAATCAACAGTAATTGTTAAATTCAACAGAATAACAAGTTCCAGAAAGCATATCCGGGACAACTCCAAAAGAGTAGCTTAGATATAATAAATATAAATTAAAAGAGTGCAGCTTGATCAGAAGTAGTCCAGATAACATTTGGGAAAGAGCGAGTCTAATCCAGTGTACTTCACAAAAGGTTCGCGTCCAGCGTATGGTTAAACAGAAATCTTGGCAACACAGTTGCATGGCCTGTTTTACTGCTCGTATATGACCCCACATTTCAGCTTTTGGGATGTGTTCAGCAGTTTTAGTTCAAAATGGTTATACATTTTAGCATTCATTACTAAAACTGATCACATCCAAAAATCAGCTTGTGTCAATTCTTAATGTTCTTAGCAGAAACGTTATGGCAGTCTATTTCTAAGCTGTGAATCGGTTGGTTTTGAATATTTCCTGCTACTCCTCAAGCCCCTGAGCAGATTGATCTTTTGACAGGCCAAAATGAGAGGAATACTATATGAACCATGAAATCACCGAACAAAACAGGCTAAAAAAAGAAATTAATGCTCTAGGCAAAAGATACAACACGAGACAGCTTATTCAAAATCCCAAACCGACAATGGGGGTGTTTGCAACAGCTTTTCAAAAGTACTTTTCAGCTTTTAGCTTTAATTAAGTTGTCTTGTAGGGTCTGGAAACACTGCTTTGGTTCTGATTCTCTAAACTTAATCTCAAAAAAGTTAAAAGCTAAAAGCAACCATCACCTAGCTTCAGCAGTTTTGGTACTTTTATCTCCAAAGTCCAACCACTCTCAACTTTCACTAAAGCTCTATGTATAGCTTTTTCTACAACTTTTCACTTCTCCAAAAAGCAAAAGCTCTTGTAAATACCCTCAATGTTTCATCACAACCAACAAACAGATTAACCGATAGCAAAAGTTTCTGAGTCTTACCATTACCACCTCTGCAGATAACAGCTCTTGAATCCCCAACATTTGCCACCAACAAGCGGTCTCCAACAAGTATAGCAGTGGAAGCTGTAGATCCGGCATCCCTATTCTGGCTGTTTTCAGATTTCAAGAATTCTGAGTCTGTATGACTGTAGGCATCAGCTGCAGAGGGAAAATAGACAATTCAAGTGGAAAAATGTAAGTTAAAAGGGAAACTTCTAGACTGTGAAGAGAGTAGCATACTGGCGTTGCAAGGATATACCTATAGCTGATTTGGTATCAGAAATAAACTTTGGGTGCCTGATCAGATTACTGAAAAGATTTTGTTTAACATATTCTGCAGCTCTAGCCCCGCCATGACCTAAAATAGTAAAGACAGATGATAAATAACATGCCGTCCAAAAAAAAAAAAAATTGGAAACAGTTCTAATAAGATGCATAAAGGGGTCTAATTTATATTCCACAACAGGATTGGAAAATCTTTGTAGATTGTATCTACCAAATATCCATGTATTACATGGAGGTAAAACCTAGAACTTGACAGGGTAATTTGGGAAAAATAGGGTAAATGATAATAAGGAGATTTGAGACCCTTGTTCCTACGAATAAAGTAAAGAAATACTACAGCATAAAATTATTGTGAAAGAGAGATTGTCAAGCATTTGTACGAAAGTTGTGGGTTAGAATTCATAAAATGATTAAATTAGACAAATTGTTCAGTGAATGCATATGGCTTTATTTCTGTATCATATCAATCCTCTTGAATTATCATGTTATTATGGTAGCTTTCCTACCATCTTTTTAGTGAAGGATGACATTTTACTTTTTCCTTCTTTGAACTTATTTTTCAAGGGCAAGGGCGCATGTTGTTACAGACACAGAAATGCAAAGATCCATACAATACACACAGACAAAAACGTATATAGGGACAATTACCTCAATGCCTCTGAAGTTTGGCCTAATTATAGAAACATCCCCAGCATTTTGGAAATTTACGATAGCACCCGTGGCATTCGACTAACGGGTGTCTACTTGTAATGTTACAGTCAATATGTTAGATTAGTCAATATGTAAGATTTTCTGTTAGACTTTCAAGGGGTTTAACTCTAGTGTTCTGTAGCTCCATTAAGTTTCCCAGGGATGTGATTGTGATTCTTAAACTACAAGGAATGTTTCTGTATTTAGGCCAGGGTGTTGAGGTAATTATCCCACACACACACACACACACACATATATTTCGAGGAAGGGAGGGAGGGAGAGCTACCGTCAAAGACTCCAAAGAGACCAACCACCTCTCCATCTACACCATCAATCCTTGTCTCGTAGAAATCCTCCATTGAAGACCTTTTGCCTGGAGAACTTGCATAGCCATAGCTGAACTTTCCGTTCTGACTGCACGAAGGTAATTTAATTCTTTAGATATCAGACTTCTATATTTATAACTTGATGGACATCCATAGTTATCTGAACAAAGAATGATGACAAAAACCAAAGCTTCTATGCCAAACTTGATTTAAGATGATTTAAATTAAATAACCCAGAAATATGATTTTAGTACACTCGATCACTTGCTATGGGTTCCTTTAGAGGTTATGAATTCAGACACTTTATACCTCGGGAAAACACAAGACATGTTCTTTATCACTGATGAAAGAAACACAAATTAAAAAGTCAACTAGCTCACAATTTCCAGCTTGGGCCAAAAAGGAAAAGAAAAAAGAAAAAGCGACAACATGGATAAGAGTGTATTGAATTATAAAGAATGGAAGATGGATGATAGACGGCGTCCTTGTTGCAGTAAACATCTTTGAGTTCTGCAATTGTATACATCTTTGAGTTCTACAATTGCTCGACACTAATCCTTAAAGAAAATACCCTTCACTGTTCACTCTAGTGCTACCAAACAGACACTATTTCACTGCAAAAACGGAGAAACATAACGTAAGCCAAAGAGGGTTGCCATGCTAAAAATAAATATTAACCAGTATACAATAGTTAATAAATCTCTTGATTTGAAATAAAGGCTGCTGCACATGAACCTTCTTTTCTCAATGTGCAACTTTCGACACAATGAAAGCTGACCAGAACTTTCTTCTCAGATTTACGACGTCAAATTCCTCTTACAGAAAATGGTGAAATTTTACTTTTTGTTCTTGAAAAACAATCCGTGCCAGATACGACAAAGGTCGTCTCTGAAGCTTTTTCTGTCTCATCGATATAGTAATCTTTAAGATGTTACATGCACATCATGACGAATATAATCCAAACAAAAACTTCCATTTTCATGCGTAAGCAAACAGATTCCTGTGCCATCGATTCAATGCACATGCGGAGCGGAAACTTTGTGTTTTGACCAAAATTTCTTAAATGATTGAACATGGAAAGTTTCTTTGCATTTATATGCACAGTCAACCCGACAAAATGCAACAAAATTCGACAATTTGCACCAGATAATTTAAAAAACTTACGCCGCCAAGCAACAATAGTAACCAACAGAAATTCAAGATTTATACATAAGCTACCACAATGCAAACTACAGAAGTACACGCATTTTACAAACTCAAGAATAAAGCACGGGCACATACAACGAAAAAGAGTAGGAAAACAGACAATTCAGGTTTAACATCCATTTGATTCCTCCATATTAATCTTGATATGGTTGTTTAACAACAAAGACCCCATACAAGCAAATTCAGAAACCTCATTTGATAGCTATAACGCAGAAAGATCTTCGAGCAAAAGAAGTACACAATCAAATACTCAAATTCGAAAAATAGAAAACATGGTCCACCAAATTAACAGTAAAATTAAAATTAAACAACAACATATCCAAAAAATATATATACAGCTAAAAGGGGGGGAAGGGGGGCAAGAGGATCACCTAAGGCCTCCTCCGCTGACCGGAGCATCATCCACATGAATTTGGCTTGAAGATTGTGACAACACTGAGTTCAGATAACCCATGTAATCAATCTCTCTTAAATTTTTTCTATTCAAATCCCTTTTCCACTTAAATATTTTGACCTTTTCCTAATATCAACAGAAGAAATCACCTGATTTCTTCCTCTATACTTTTCCCTGATAAATCTTAATTACCCAAAAGTAGAAAATGTTTATCGTTGCAGAAATGATGTGTCTAGAACCAAAAAAAGACAAGATCACACCATCACATCTGAAGTTGTTTCAATTCCAATCACCGATTTGTTTCAATCCAACCTGCAGATAAAAAGTTGAAATACAAGAAAAAGAAATAGATCACGTCAAACTTCATGTTCGAGAATAGATCTAATATGCATATTCAACATAATACGAGCCTTAAAATTGAATATATATATATATATATCAACCATCTATCATCCCTCTTTCAACCTCTAAAAGTAAAACCCATTAATCCAAACACAATATAACACAACAAAATATTAGTCAGTCTTCAAATTTGTTCGTGGATTGTCAATAACATCGCGGACCATATCAAAAAGCAAAAAAAAAAGAAAGAAAAGAAAACCCTTTCCGATATATTCCCTTTTTCTTGCTTCACAAAAATCCAATCTTGATCACAATATGATTCGAGAAACTTCCTCAAAGGATGTTTTTTCATTAATTCACCTATCTAACAAAAAAGAAACAAAATATACGTGAAAATGACATATGCACATGTTCTTATCTGTATGCACAGAGAAAAAGAGGCTAGACCTGAAGGAAGGGGTAGGGGCAGAGAGAGAGAGAGAAAGAGAGAGACTCTCACAGGAGGAAAAGAAAATGAAGAAAAGAATAGGGAGAGGCTGGTAATAACATAATTGAGTAGTTCATCAAGAAAGTAATAATTAAGTCAAGCAAATCAATAATGGAAAGTTGGACATATTTTCATAGTTTTCATGGTTGCTGTTTTCTTTGCCCCTCAATTAAAAAAAAAAAAAATCATAGAAATTTCTTGAGGCTTTAGCCCCTGTTTTTGGCTTTCCTGTCGTGGATTGGCATGGGTTTGTTTGATCAATAATCATGCCAAGAATGACTGGTGGGTTGGGGGGGTCCCCGTACTGTACAGCCGAAAAATGAGCTCAGCTGAGAGGTAAATGCGGGGTGGGTGACTCGGTCAAAGACAAGTACTCAAAATTGAGGTTGCCAAAGACTTGGCTAACACGCAGCAACAGAGTATTATTGCCATGGACATTTTCCGTACTTAAATATCGGAAACTACCAACAACCCAGTGGCTAGGATCCTTTCTTGCAGTATAGTATTTTATTTTTTATTCTTTCTCTTCATATACATGTAAGTGTATTAATTTTTTCTTCGTAAAAGCGTAGGACTAGATATCATAGAGTTGGTATGCAAATTGAAACAAGAGATAAAATATGATTAAAATAGAGAATCTAAAGTGATAAATAATATAAAAAGAAATTATCTATGAAAAATGTACAATTTCTAATACAAAGTAACTAGCAACACCCTAATTTGGAGTTGGCTCACATGATAAATTCAAGTCGATGTATTTATTCAAGTTGGATGCATATTTCCTTAGAACTTGTAATGAGTTTTTAAGACAAATAAACAAGTTAGGTCGTTGGGATTGTAGGAGCAAAGACCCTTTGATACTTAAGATGATTAAGTTAGATATAACGTCAAACGGATTAATAAAATTGAGAATAAACAAGATAACTTGGTCATGATTATTGAGTGGTATTTATGGTGATCAAAGCAAGCCGAATCTGATCAATTGAAAAATTGTGCATCTTTATAGTTTATGATAATTATCCTATTGGGATCAATTACCAGCTTAAGTGGTCAAAAATACAATTTATCATGTCTCAAAACCCACCTGAAACATATCTCCCCATATTTCCGAAAAAATGATAATTATACTATCACAATCATAGTAACACGGCATCCTATATTTGTGCCACATTTGAGTAATTTGCTCAAAAGAGTTCCAAATTGTGATTAGTTAATAAGATAAAAATCAAGGCAATACAAGATTCGGACAGGATTTCAACCAACTTTTTGCGCCTGTGTCACAATCAGTAGATACCATATATCAAATACATATGTTCATTTAGTCAACAAATTGATCAAAATAAAATTAATGGCTGCCAATTGGTCAAGCATTTATTGAGTAAAGAAAATTACAATGAAATATATCACAGGGTCTAAAATATTTAGGTTCAAGAAGTCAAGCAGTAGTTGAAATTTTCAAACATGTCGGCCAATTGTAGAAAAATCCGTGATGCTGTCCGCTTCTATATCCAACGTTTCTTATGTTCGACATCGCAGGCTTATATATGCTTCATCCACGTTTTGCTCGTGGAACCTCAGAAGCAATTGTTATGCTTCAGATTGCAATTTTATAAACCACCTTCCAGCAGTCTCAGAGGCCTATCTTTTCCGACAAATTGTCATACCGTCGCCGACTGGAACCTACATTTTGGAAAATAAAGATGAAAGGACTGTCCATGACTTGCAGACTGAGAGAAATGCTCGAGGACCTACCATGCTGATGCTTACACGCTCATCCTTCATCAACTTTTTGTTGAAGTCTCTGATACTAATGGTCTTCGAGTCATTTACCTGGTCGAGAACAATGGGTTTTTTTTTGATGAATAAGAACAATGGGTTAGAAAGACAGTATCTGGGGTTTTTATGGGTGGTTCTTGACAAAGTTCAAGTGTACTTGACCAGTGGATCAGCGACCCTTCCATGCCAGAGAACATTGTCAATCACTATAACGCCTCCGACTCTAACCTGAATAATGGCCAATAAGCAATCTTGGAATGATCTAGGTAGGCTGCTTAGGATATTATGGTACTAACCAGTTGTAGCAGTAATTCAAAGTAATCTTGGTACATTTTCTTCTCAGCATCTACAAAGGCAAAATCATAGCTACAGAGGCAAACAATCACATGGCTTAGCAAACTTCATAGACTAGAGATAGATTAAAATAGCTGAAAAAATGGGGAAAAAAGAAAAATGAAAAAGAAATCTTCATCACAGTAGTTTGTGTGCAAGAGATACAGGATAAGGGGGTCGAATGGATTCCTATCGTGCATAAACGGCATGGAATAATGCAGACAAGCTACTGAATTACAGATAAATAAACTAACTAATCAGATCTATTTAGTCATCAGCTACCTGCTACTTTCACCATTCTGAATCATAGACTTCAGAGTATCGGCTGCTAGCCCAAGTTTTACTTTCACCTATTTCCCAATAAAGGAATCATCAGAAACCGTTATGGAAAGGAGGGTATCAGAAATCATTTAGGAAATCCTATCAATAGCAAAATTCAATAAACTGTTAGTTGAGAATAACTAAAAGTGGAAAAGGGCTTGTAAATCTACAAAGAGAAAATGTCGATGGTTTATGAATATCTCAGGTGAATATGTCACTGCAACTGTCAATTTTCTATTCCTTGCAGTCACATACTCACATGATCAACATAAATCAATCCTTTGATAGTTTTGTGGAAATGTGACTTATGGATTGCCCTTAGCAGGT
>JACFYI010001176.1:1240112-1270778 GCA_014898755.1 Handroanthus guayacan
AGCAGAAGAAATTTAGTCTTAAAGACAACACAAGAGCTGTAGAAGGAGCTTCCAAAAGTGATGAGCCACTTTACGAGCATTGGGGCTTATATGTACAAGATTGCCCATGTTGGCATTCCAAAATCCCAAAACAAACCTGTTTGATCTAGGGAGTGAAAATTTGTTAGGTTCCAGAAAATCTTATCTTTCTTGTGATTTAAGAAACTATTAGAAAATATCCTATTAGGTAACTTTCAGAGAATTATTGAGCTAAATTTTATCAGGGTACTTAAGTAGCATGTCTAAACCATATGTTCTAATTGAACTGGAAGGCTTGCAATTCCTCCTTTTTTTTTCCCCCTCCCAGAAATATACTCAAGAGTTATCATGGCACAGGTTGCAGCAACAACTGTTTGAACTGTCAAATTGCTCGTGTGTGTTGTGTATTATATGCAGGCAGCAGAGAACATTGATGGAAATTCGGAAAAAGAGAAATGAATGCGGAGATGCATACCGTGTAGACACCGACTTCGATGCACCTTTCGGCTCCTAGAATCTGTACAAGCATTGCAAGAAGCTGCGCCTGATCAGGTGATACCTAGAGACAAAGTGGAAACTTGCAGAATTTAGCATAAATAACTATTGCAAGTAGTACAAAGGTAACACTTCATTGGATATCAGAACATTGTTGCATGAACTAGTTTATGGAATTAATTCCACCAAAGAAATGGTCAATTTTCATATCACCCAGCGATTCCACTGGGGAGAATTCAGAGGCTAATGACAAATGGTATTAACAAACTGAGCAGTAAGTAACCCATGATTTTACCTGCATTTGACTACCACGCATGGTAGCAGTTTCCTTCCTAAGCTCACGCAATATCTGAAATGCATAACGGAACTGTCACAACATTGAAAAACAAACAACATATTTACCAGAAACAGCACCAAATTTAAGAAAACAAGAGAATGAGAAGGTAAGCTAAGTTAAACCTGCGGTTCTCTGACATTAGCCAATAAGTACTCATAAAGCCTGGGATTAACACTGATAACTTCCTTACGCCCATAATTGTCATCGGTGGCAATAATAGTGTCTGTATTTGCAACTGATTTCAATTCTGTATTTGCAACTGATTTCAATGCCTTCGTGTTATAATAAATGGGTCGACTTACAAACACCCTTGCAGTCTGGGGAACAGGAAGGAAATAGCTAGTCGATCGAAGCGTCATCAGCGGATTTGCCCATCGATGCACAACCCCCCATCTCATTGACATTGTAAATCCAAAATCCTACCAAATTCAAGGGTTGGGCAGCATTCCAGATGCGGCAAAAATGAACTTTGTCAACCAAATTCTTGACTCAATTACTGTGAAACAATGATCCATAACCAGTTATTACATTTGTAAATGCATTCATGAGTACAAATACTTCACCAAACTTGAATAGAAAATTCAGAGGTAAGGGGAGCTGTTTATATTGATGAAATATTTACTGTTACTGATGACTAAATTGAAGTTCGGCATTGTATCAATACCATTACCTCGAGAAGAAAAGTAAAACAGTACAATCAACAAAGAAAACGTACAATGAATTACCATCTTCTTTCTAATCATTTGTGCTACAAGCATCGATGAATTTCCTATCACTAACTTCTCAGAACAAGAGGGAAAATATAGATTGAAGGAAATACTCAGGTTCAGAGTGAATTACCTTTAGTTCGCCGGAAAAAGAAACCGCGCCGGAGGGAGAAAATGAAATTGATCTAAATTTGTAAAGTAGTGCTATCTCAACTAGATGCTTCTACCCAGGTTATAAAGTAAATATCGGTTAATCCGAGGGCTTAAAAGTAAATAAAATGAGCAGGGGAGAAAAACGCACAGCACACACTAATGCAAACAAAGATGGGTTTATGCTTATGTATGTAGCTGTATATACGAAGCCTCGAAAAAATGGCAAATCCTCAGGAAGCGTCGATTCGGCCATGGTTTTTGGAGCTCCTGCCTCTCATGGTCGTCGTTCTCATTGTAGCCCACGTCCTCGCTCTGGTCATTATCGACATTTCTGAAATTGAATATATTGGTCAATTTTGAGTCTCTTTGTTAATGTAAATTTATTTTGTGCTTTTGTACGTTTACTGGATTTACAGATTAGCTATTGAGAAGCAGCCTCAAAGAAGAAAGAGGCACTAGACGGAAGGAAGTAGACTGAAAAGAAGGTAAAAAGGATCGATGGTGTATTTTGTTTCTAGTGTTTGATTTGCTTCCTCACTTGCGTCCATATTTACTTAATTAAGGGTTATCTGTGAAAAAATCCTTCCAATTTGAATTCATGGTTTTGGACCCACAGTGGAGCACTCAAATGGTCATTGATAGTTTGATACGCTAAGAGATGCTACTTCACTCCGTCATTATAACAAACACCTGGTTGGCTCGAACTCAAAGACCAACACTTTCGACTCTCTGCGGTCGTTTTCTCATATTTTGCGAGTTTTCTGCTTCCATTTCTTCAGCTAAGGCTTCAAATATAGTTGAAGATGACAATGAATTTCTTCCATGGTTGGAGCACAAAGCTGGAGCAGAGATTTCCTCTGCACTTTCAATCGGAAGATCCTCCTATGGTAGGTCATTGTATGCTGTTAAGGATATACGAACTGGGGATTGCTTATTGAAAGTTCCCTACAGTGTGCAACTAGCTCCAGATAATCTCCCTCCAGAAATAACTTGTTTGTTAGGAGATGAAGTTGGTAATATTGCAAAAGTTGCTTTACTGATTCTGCACGAGAAAAAGTTGGGAAAGAACTCTCAATGGGCACCTTACATCAGTCGCCTTCCTCAGCCGGATGATTTGCATAGCACAATATTCTGGAGTGACGAAGAACTGGAGATGATTCGACCGAGTGCTTTGTATGAAGAAACTCTCATACAAAAGACTCAAATTGGAAAAGATTTCCAGGCTGTTAAATTGGCTTTTGATCAATATCCTGATCATTTTCAAGATCTTACACTACAAGGATTCGCACATGCATACGGATTAGTTACATCACGGGCATGGGGAAGCTCAAGGGGCGCATCTATGATTCCTTTTGCGGATTTTCTTAACCATGATGGCACTTCAGGTTCATATGTTTTGAGTGATGAAGGCAAACGACATTCAGAGGTTGTAGCCGATCGTGACTTTGCTCAAGGTGATGAGGTCCTAATAAGATACGGAAAATTCTGCAATGCTACACTCCTGTTGGATTTTGGTTTCACTGTTTCTTGCAACAGTTATGATCAGGTTCGGATTGAGCTTAATATACCTCAAGACGATGCACTTTACACACAAAAGTTGGAACTTCTTGCTAGGCATCAAACAAGAAGCATAAAAGATGTCAATGAATTCACCTCTTCTTGGAATTCTTTCACGATTAAGGAAGTACGAAGTGGTAGTAGAAAAGGGAAGGGAATCCCACAATCCCTCTGTGCATTTTGCCGCATTGTGACTTGCAATTCTCAGCAAGAACTTAATGCCTTGGAGATAGAAGCTGCACGAAATGATGGTCGATTGGCTCGGTGCCCTTTAAAGGACAAGAACAGAGAGATTGGAGCTCATCAGTTTTTAATTTCTGAAATATCTAATTTAGTTGAAGAATATAGTGAATGTATCAAGTTGCTGGTATCAGATTCTCCCTATCAATGTGGAAAGAGTGTTCTAAGGAGGAGATTAGCTCATGATCTCTTGACTGGTGAGCTTCGTGTCCTGAAATCTGCTTCTGCATGGTTAGAGAACTATTGTTCAACCTTATTGATGAATTGAAAGGATGATAATCTCTTTCATTATTTGAATGGAAAAAATTTAGAACTGTCGTTCAAATGGGACAGGATCCGTTAAATTGCACGCGGGCCCAACCTAATCTTTGATTGGTTGTATCCTTCCATCACCCAAGATCTATTGTAGTGACAATGGTTTGCAGGAAGGCCCGGAACCGTGAAAAAATGGTGGAAGGTCTTGAATGAAACGAGAATGGTCTTCTCCATTCCACTATTGTGATAGTTATGTGATTTAATGTTCCAAATCGATAAATCGTTTGGAACAAAATGACAATTTGATTTATCCGACTATCGCGATAGAACGAAATGGAAATGACGATTTTTACATGTTTTAAAATTTTTGCCACTTTATCTTAAAAAAAGATTCAACACTTTAAACTAAAAAATGTGTGGAACGGCCACCACTGTTTCTTGACATATTCGTGAAACTGGAATAATGATTTTCGTTTCCGCACCCGCGACCGCTCTTATAAATCATGGTTGTGACTTTAACTCACATGCAACTTTTATGAGTACTTGTTAGATATAACTACGAACTAGGTATAAAACTTCAAGTTGTCAATATTTTATCTTCAATTGCCTTAGCCCTTAGGAGGGCTTTATTGGGGCTCCCTATGATTCCAACGGTTTTTTTTTCTTTTCTTTTCTTTTCGTTTGGGTCGTCGAATCTAGTGGATAAATCAACTTAATTCCAAGAAAAGTTGGATATGGGATCAAATTCAAAAGATCAATCTTGAATCCAATCATACATTTAAACAAAAGAAATGTAAGGAGTGTGAATTTACACAACAGTAACCAAACACGTTAAGTAATTTTATGTTGCTTTTTTTTATTGATTCAAAGTCCCTTTGCAATTAAAGAAATAATCACCCAAGTCAAAAGTGAAATAGTGTCTCTTAAAATATTCAGTCCGTATTGATTGAACGTGTGGAGTTTGAATCATTCTTTAATCGTGTTTGTTAAGGGTATGAGTCGGTGCAAACTTTAAGTTTCGTCTTCTTTTGGCACTTTTTGCCGTGGAAAACGAACCTCCATGCCATTGGAATCCACTATATAAGCAACTTTAATGCAAAAAGCAACCATTATGGTGTAGGTGAACAAATATTGTGGTTCGTGTTGCGGATAATTGATTTCTTTCACCAATCAAATCCGTATTTTCTAATTTTTATCTTGCTTTAATTTGTATTCTAATTTAGTTTGATTATCAAATGGGGTTTTTATTTTATTTATTTTAATTAATTGAGTTGAAGGAAAAGGGAAACTATTATAGTTACTTGGAGTATATTAATTAAAAAAGCAAAAAAAAAGCAAAAAAAATGATGAACAATGATTTTCTTTTCTTTCCTTCTCTTCTTTTTTTTTTTTAATAAAAAAAAGGAACATTGATTTTTGCACTTCAAAATTTTATATCTGCACTTCATTTTTAATTTAAGGCTCAATATTTGACCACTTTAGCTTTTTATTTATTCAACATAATTGCTGGACAAGTATGCCCGTAAATACATTGTATTCTTCTTTCTTTTCATTTCCTTCTCAACCAAAGTATTAATGAGAGAGCTCCAACTCTCTATTTTTCTTCTCAACCAAAGATAGCTCCAGACTCTAAAAATAAATATTTACTACATTTCCGTAGCTTTCTTTTCCCTATTTACTTTGTCCCTTTTTTTTTTTCAAGTTTTGTTTACTATTTCTATATGAGAATGGAGAAAAATAGCAATATGCAAGATTTGAATATTGTTTTTCTTATCACAAATTCACAATTACAACCCTCTTTATCTACTTATATTTCTTTCCATTTTTAACATCTAAAAAAACTTGTTCTAATACGAAAAAAAAAAATGAAATTTCATTGAACTACATAGCTCAAAATATAAATTTTATTCTCACCTCTCGATACGTAAAATGCAAAGAAAAATACAATGTATTTAGGAACATATTTATCCATTAATTAATGTTGAATAAACAAAGGAGTAAAGTGATTAGATGTTGAGCATTAAAATGAGAGCGAACTGTAGATATAAAAATTTGGGATTGCAAATATCAATTTCTTAACCAAAAAAAAAAAAAAGATAATATGAAAAAAGAAAAAAAGAAAAAATGAAAGAAAGATGGCAAGATGAGTAATGATGTGACTCAGTAATATAGTATAACGTGGCACTAATAAAATGCAATTACCAAAAGTCAAAACAAGAATACTTCAGAGAGTCGGTGTCCTTCTCGTTACTCTCGCTATAATTCAACCCTCCAATCCCTATTAATTTACGGAACTGCCCCCCAAAAAATAACTAAATAAGTTTATGCTTGGGAATTGTGATCCATATTAAAAATAATAAAAAATGTGCTTCAAATAAGCAGCACCATAATGTTTCAATTGCTGCCAAATTGACCATTCTCAGCCACAATACTATTCGAGTGGATTGCAGTAGAATTTTCTATTCCATTTCTTATTTTATTTCTTTTTTCATTTTAAGTGTGCTTAGTGAGAAATGAGAATAATGAAATCAATAAGCAAAGTTTGACCTACAGCATTCTCAGATCAGGAAAACTCAAAAGAAGACTTTGAATTGCCTTATAGGGACAAAGAAAGATAAATAAGACAGGGAAGGTCTTCTACCATGCCACTTCTGGTATAATTAGGGTTGTTTTCTTGCTCAAAGTGTTAGTATTATAACACACAATCGGTTAAACTTACTTGGAATCGAAACAAGCACTAGAATTTACCGAAGGGTCATCATGGACAAATGTGTGGCAAGATTTTCCGTTGAAAGTCACAAAATTGAATATATTAAAGATGACCACGAAATAATGAATATTAGTTGTTGTGACAATAAACAATAAAGATTCGCACTATGGCACAACTAATATTATGCACTTCAAATATCCATGATTGATTACCTTCAAAAAAGGAAAAATATCTACCATTAATTTTTTCTCAGATTTAGTGATTGAAAGTCATATAAAAAAATATGAATTTTTATTTACTTTGCAGTAATTATTCATTCATACTTTTTTTTAAGGACTATTGGTTGATACTTAATTAATATGATTGTTAATCAATTTAGACAGATGAATATCAATTTTATTTTCGTATACTAAAAATTTAATTGTCGTATTTTATATAATATTTTAAAAGTACTTTTATATATTTTTAAAACTTATTCAATGTTAGAATCTCACATTGGAAAAGTATAAAGGTTGTCACCTCTTTATATGGTTTTGGGCAATCCTCATCTTATAAGATAGTTGTTGGGGTTGAGTTAGGATCAAGATTCATTTTCAACATCGTATTAGAGCTAGACTCATTTTTTATGTTAGGCTATTTATTGTTTATTTCATATTATTCTATACTCTAAATGTTCATTATTGGACATGTGTTGTTTGTCCACCCGTTCGTATTATTCCACGCTCCAAATGTTTATTTTTGGGCGTGTAGGGGGTGTGTTAAAATTCTATATCGAAAAAATATAAGGGTTATCACTTCTTTATATGGTCCTGTGTAATTATCATCTCACAAATTAGCTTTTGGTGTTGAGTTAGATTTAAGGTTCATTTTCAATATTCAAAGAAAAAAAAAAGCCAACATTTTTTATTTACTATTATGAAACTTCTACACATTAATCTTAATTCTTTAATGAAATCAAGTTTAAACTTTAAATAATCCCTAGCACAATTGCTTTGCACGAGCCAATCAATGCACCACTAGTTAATTTTTTTTCTTGTCTTATTATCTATATAAATAAATATATTCTAATCTTACAAGCAATTAATCAACCAAATTACAATTAGATGATAATTATTAGCACGTGTACCAACTAATAATTTTTTTTGAAATGTGTACTCATTAATAATTTACTGACAGTCTACCCACAAAACCAAAAAAGAAAAAAAAATAATAATAAAAAAGAGAGAGGAATAATAGTAGATATTTTTTATACCTCTACAGCGCATCCCATTAGCTGTCAAAAAGTCCAAGAAAAAGGTTTTTCTCGTAATTTCTACGAATCCCAAGGGCACAGGTTTTGCCCCTTGCTTCATAACACCCAGAAAGTCAGAGACGAGAAACCTGCTATTCCCAAAGTCATACTCTTTACCAGGTAGTGTGTTGCCTCGCGGCGGAGCTTCCAACGCCGACACATACAGAGAAAATCCACCATCGCAAAAATGTGCCCCACAAAGCACAAGCAAAAGAACCATCACCACCACCACAGCCAACACCGTTCTTCCACCTCTTCTACGACTTCCACAGCCGCCGCTACCACAGAAGACTGGAGAGAGGAAGCAATCAACGGCGGATCCTTGAAACACGTGGACCTCCTCACTGGATCCAACGGCTGGGCATCGCCTCCGGGCGATTTGTTCTCTCTCCGTGGACCTAATTACTTCACTAAAAAGGCCAAAATCCCCTCTGGCGAGTGGCTGTTGAATCCGGCTGGGGTTGATTGGCTTAGATCCAACGCCAAACTCGATCACGTTCTCGCACGGCCTGACAACCGCGTTATGAACGCGTTGCGCAGCTCAAAAAATTACGAGAAATCGTCGAAAACTTTCATCATTGCAATAAATCTTCAAGTTCCTGGGCGGGAACATCACTCGGCGGTTTTCTACTTCTCCAGCAAAATAGACGAACGTATTAATTCGAATTCTCTGTTATATCAGTTCATCAACGGTTCGGATGCTTTTCGCAGCTGCCGGTTCAAGCTTGTGAGTAAAATCGTTAAAGGACCGTGGATTGTGAAAACTGCGGTAGGGAGTTATTCCGCGTGTTTATTGGGGAAAGCTTTGAATTGCTACTATCATCGGGGACCAAATTATTTGGAAATTGACGTTGATATTGGTAGCTCGGCTATTGCTACCGCGATTTTGCGGTTGGCCTTGGGATGTGTAACCGCGGTGACTGTGGACATGGGGTTTCTGGTGGAAGCACAAAAAGAGGAAGAGTTGCCAGAACGGTTGTTTGGTGCCGTGAGGATTTGTCAGATGGAGATGAGTTCGGCGACGTTTGTTGATAGCGCCACTGCAACGAGTAAGGTTTTGCCCATGAATAGTGGCGGTGAAAGTGAAAATGATGATGATTAACTGTATGATTTGTTAAGAGATTTCTGATTTTTCGTTTTTCTAGCTGCGGTAAGTTTCTGAGGTTTCATAATGACGATGTCGAGAAATTGATGAATCCCTTCGAAATGGCGAGTGACGGGTGTAGATAATATCATAATAATTCTTGGTTGCAATGGTGAATTTAATTAACCTTATGCCCCTTTATTGTGTTCTTTTATCATATATTTGATGTAATAATGTAAAGCACCAATGTCATCATTCATCGCTAGCACAAGAACAATCAATAACCAAGGTTAGCTATCTCTAATTAAACAAGATCTGGAAGAAAAAGTGCTTTGAGTGAAATTGTAATGCATGCCAAAGAAGACAACAATAATTTATATGAAAATGCTAGCTGTTTGCTTGGAATGCTCAAGCTACTCAGTATCCACTGTCCACTATTGATTATGTTATCCCTTAATGTGACCTTGTATTGTGTGCATTTAATGCCTGCAACTGCAACGTCCGCTAGTTGTTTTCTTTCCTTCATTTTTATTCTTTTAATTTAATTTGAAAAGCACCCCCTAGTTGATTAAAACGGCATTTTGCTTTGTCAATTTCTGCCCTTTTCTCCTTTCGGCGTAAAATATGTCATGCAACTATAGGTGGTGTTATCCTTGGATTCATAAAAGATTTGGTCTCTTGAACTCCAATTTCTTGATGATAATAAAACGGTCAAACGGGTTTGCAAGTACAAGTATCCCACGGTAAATCCTAGAACAAAAAGTGTGATTTGATCGCCATTTTTGATCAATCATGCTTTTCTTGCCATTATTTGGAACATGGTCATTTTTGCTACAGTGACGATTGTTTGGACTATATGGGGCCATTCCTCTTTCATTTAGCAATCATGAAACAGTGTGTTTTTGCTTTACACTGTGTAAATTACTTCTCTTGGTTTTTTGCGTGATTGATAATTTGATACTGATCGGCACCTTGTTGCAGAATCAAGCTAAATAAGGATATGATTACATTCATTAGCCACTGTATGTGGATGGCCAAAGGTAGGCAGGAGAGTCAATATCTGCATATTTTTGTTTGTGATGGGTTGGCTGAAAGATACATTGTATTATTCTTTTCTTGGGGTGTGAACACTTTTGTTTTCTTCTTCTTGTGTGTGTGTGAGTTGAGACAGGGAATAGGGATTCGATTGGCTGCTTTTTGGTTTTGTCCACTAGCCTGTGGATGTTTTAATGGTGGGCTAAGTCCAGAATTAAAGGCCATTCTCACGTCCCAAATCACTGATCAGCTGTTGATAGTACGAAAATGTACTTTAATTCTTGTCTTGGGAGGGCATGATGCTCTTGACTATGGAGACATGAATGATGTAGTCCTTTTATGTGAACCTTTGTGTTTCTTAATCTTTGAGAAAGTACACGCATCAAAATCATGGAGGCCTTGCATATTTCTTTCATTCATCTGTCCTTTTTTCTTTCTTTTCGACTATTGGAAGTAGTCTGGTTAGCTGGTAGCTGGTAGCTGGACTTTCATACCTAACTATGGAGAACAAGTTTGGGTGTTTTTTTAGGTGTTCGCACTTACGAAGTTCTTGGCTATCTTAAGAATATTGGAATACTGGTTTGCTTTCTGGTGCTATACAACATAAAATTGACTTGAGATTTGAGAAACCTTTTAATTAGTTAGCTCGAATGGGTGTGGAACCTTGCCCAACTTAGTGCTGTCTTGAGCTTTAGCATTGGGACTAGTTTGCGAATTGGCAAGAACTGTCTAGAAATTTACTAATGGTCAGATAGCTTATGCTATGATTCTTGAGATACAACACAGTTGGCCTTGGAGTGGATTTTAATGGTGGTATCGTTTTACTCCTGAGTCTTCAATTCTTGAATTACTAGGGCTATGTTAGGTTCGTGAAGAAAATACAAAGAAAATATTCTTTTAGTAATATTTTAGTGTAATTTTTCTTTTTTCCTTCGCCCCTTGTGTTACAAAATTAATGACTCCCAGTGTTGCTCTTTCTTTCTATTGGTTGTACTTTTAGGGCTAAATATGTACACATTTGTTCTTGGGCCATTATTTTGGGCTGCCTTCTTCTAGAAGGCCTAATATGATTGATTCTGAATTTTGAGTCCAACCCATGACGGCCCAAGAATGTTTTTCATATCAGCATAGTCAATTCATAATTATCTCAATGTATGTTGACCTGGGCAATGCTATATGGAAGTGTTACGTACTGCACCCAATCAAACTATATATGAAGGATAGTTTTCCCAATCATTAAAAACAAAGCTTATGCTTTTGCTACCAGCCTACCACTATACATTTACCTTCAAATTTCTTTAGCTTATTTAGCTTATTCTTTTGTCTTTTCATCTTATTACCAACTTTTTTCCCTCTCTGAAGGTAAACATGTGCATATATTTATAATCACTTGTACTAAAATAATTCATTCTTGATTACTTGCACCCACCAGCTCCAAATCCCAACTTCCCACCAGCAACATCATACACCACCTCAAATGTCTTCTGCTGAGTATTCCCAAATATCCCCACATCAGTATCATCCTCATTTCCGGCAAAAGCAAAACATGCTTGTGTTTTATCAATCGGCACAAGTATCCCGTTGGGATGCAAATCAACTTTCACACCACCACTGAACTCGAAAGTTACGGTTGGAATAGAGACACTTGTATAGCCACTGAAGTCAAAACAAGTGTCCAGTATAGAATAAGCTGGTGCGCTCGGGTACTTCTTCATAAGCTGCTTGAAAGCAGCACTCATCGTGCCGTACGCTGTTGGGGGAAGGCGCGTTATGACAGTACCCGAGTCTATGATGGTGCCTGAATTCTTGAAAATTGTTTCGCTTATGGATAGTTGTCGCCCGCCGATGTATATTGAGGTAATCTCAACGAAGTAAAATGAGGTCCCTTTTGAACTAGCAAAAGGGGTGAATTTTGCATTGGCTGCACTACTCTTGCCGAAGGTTAAATGTCCCGTTGCGCTTGAAGTCGACGGAACGCAATACGAGAAGTATCTGCCGTATTTCGCTGCAGTTTGAGACACTATCGATAAAGGGTCTCTCCCAAGACCTAATAATCCAGAAGTCTTGCCAAACAGTCCTTGGTTATCTTGTCCACAACCAAATAAGAAGTTCGGAAAAACGTCAGATGGCGAAATGGTAAGTTTGTCTTTGCTAAAGAACCCCTTCGAGAAAGATTGATCGCCGTATTGAATCCCATAAACACACGTCGTGGAGGAGCAGGCAGGGTCGTTGCCAGTGGCAGAGGTGAGCTGAGAGCACTGAGAAGAACTGCAAGATATATTGGAGTATGAAGATGAGGAAGCAGGGTTGAAAATTGGATCTTTCTGCGCGTAACATGATCCAGCGCAGGGTTCACACTGAGTCCACATTAGGTCACTGCCAGTGTCGAAAACGAGAGATAGAGTTTTTGTTGGAGTGCCAAGGCCAATGATGACTAGATAGTTGCCAGAGCCGGAGGAGACGCCGGGCTGGACTGGGAGGTTGGTTTTTCTGTCGATGAATTTGTTCTTGTTTGGGGTGGTGGTTTTGATATTATTAGTGTTTGAGTTGGGATTGAGGCGGGCTTGAATGGATTTGGCCCTGGATTGGTCGTATGAGAGGAGGTCGGACAGGGGTGGTGTGGCGGTGGGGTTTTGTTGAGTGTGTTTGGAACAGGGACCGTGCCGGTGGAAGACTTTCAAGGTTGACTGTGTCTTGCTGGAACCTGGTTCATGTTTGATGAATTGTTAGGGGAAGATGGATATGTATATCAATAAAAACATAATTTGTTTTATTCAATGTTTTAAGAACTGGGCCGGATATAGAATCGGCAGTCATATTGGTTGTAGGTTTAATTTGTTCGATTGGTTCAACAATAATTCAATTGGTTTAATGTAATAATGATGTTACAAATATTATATGTTATAGTAAATGATATAAATGATAAATATTTTTCGTAAGTTTTATTCTATTGTATGCATGTAGATATTTAGATTTGACTAAAATCTTTAAGTTGAAGTACAGAACTAGACAAAATTAAGCATCTACTATACAATAATTCATACAAAATGCAACAAAATTATAAATACTAAAGTAAAGAACTAGCTAATTATGACATCAGAAAGGTTATCTTCTTAAAGGAAAAAAAGGCAACCGAACTATTAAATCGATTTTTTCAGTTTTTGACTAGTTTTGATTAACTTTAGTTGGTTCTATAATCCAATGACTTTATACGTAAGATCGGTTTGAAGAGTTGGTCCTCGATGAATCAACTAGTTTGGGCCAATATTTAAAACAGTGATTTTCATATGCAGGACGATGAAAAGAAAAAGGTTGTATATCAAGAGACACAATTTGCTTTTCTATGAAGAAAGATGAAAGAAAATGGTAATCAAAACTTCAATGATCATGTATTCGTGCCTACATATGTTTATCGATGAGATACTCCTAACATGCAATAAAATATGTACTGAAATAGAAGTTCGATACATAATTAAAATGAATTGCATAAAAGGTGTAGAGTTAGTTGCTTGCCCTTTTCACTTGATTTTGACAAATTTATGATTACTTGAAGATTTCATCTTTTTTCTAATTGATGACAAAAGAAGAATATGGTTAAAAGAGTTACTGTCAGCCCTTTTATTAGAGTTTTCTACTTTTGGCTAAATGATTTTAATTAAAAAAATAAAAAATAAAAAAATCAATATTATTAACTCATAGATTTGTTGAATTTTATGCTTGCTGAACCAAAAACACACCTACATTTGAGATATGTCCGATTTATTCACGAGTTTGCATTTGTTTGCTCAATTTGGTTAATTAATAAAGTTCTTTATTAAGAAATAAAAAAAAGACGAATTAATAAAGTGCCTGCTCCTACTCCTATTTTTGTATGCTTAATGTGTTTTTCTTAAAATGTCTTTAATATTAACTCATTCTAATAAACATCACATTCTACTAAAAGTTGTAACTCACAACATTATGTTAAATTATGAACGTAATTTAATTATTAAATACATTAATAATATTTTAATTATTAAATATAATCAGAAACAATATGAATCATATTATGATTATTTCGTAGAAAAATATATCAAGAGTGCAGTTGACGATAACATATTATATATATATATGGGACAATGACATCAGAACAATCAAAATAAAACACACACTTTTACACACTTAAAAGCACAGAGCAGTACAAGACAAGACATCCAGCAAACTTGTTTATCGTTTTCTTCTGAATTATGCAAAAGTTTATATATGTTCAAAGACAGCTGTAATTCACTTGATAATTAATTTAAACAAGGAATCATGATTGAAAAGATAAAAGCAAGAGTAAGCATTGCTGCTGAAAATGAACCATATAATACAAATTCTTTTAATTATATGCTAAGATTATGACTCTTGGATTATGCTACAAAAGGGGTTTTGCAAATTTTGATGGTTGAAATTATTTGAATTTTATATATATATATATATAAATTACATAACTAAATATCAATTAACTTTTGACTATGATAATTCACAACTGATGCGTGTAAAAGAATATAAAATAAAATCACATGCAAAATTGTGTGAAAACAGAAAATTCAAGAATGACTTATGAGTTCATCCGTTTCTTTTCTTTTCTTTCTTCCCTTTTTCCCACCTCCTTATCCCAAAAAATTCGCAACTTTCAGCATTGTACGCTGTGTGAAAAAGTTATGGCGGCCAGAGGAAGAAAATTACATTATAATATTAACTATTTTAGCAACAAAAAAATCACAGAAAAAAAAATGAAGCAAAAGAAAATAAATGGAAAATTAATCCCTCAACAGTAAATCAAGAGGCAAATTAACTCAGAAAATAGAGATAATTTTTTTTTTTTACCGGTGGAGTGACTGCAGACTGAGTCTGGTAAAAGAGAGCTGATTTGAAGAGTATGAAAACGGGGTAATTGTGAATTAGCTTTTGTGCCTTCCAAAGCATTGCTTTTCTCTATGAAACATATTGAAACTAAAATTGAAAGAAGAGAAGAACAGAGCAAGAATTTCATAAAGGGGAAGGATGAACAATGGAGAGTGGCCATGATTTTGAATTTAATTTCTTGTGTTTCTTTATGGGGCTGTGAGCATATTGAGTGCATTATCTTGGGATATATATAGAATTTCGAGAATACACGTGAACAACCCACTATGGCAATTTTATTCTTTTTTCATTGAAAATTTTGCATTCCGTATAGACTTTAGAGTCAGTCTTTATGCCTTTTTCTATTGGGGTTTGGCACTTTGTAAGTTTTATTTTTGAATTTTGTTGGTGGGTAAATGTTTTATATTTTAATAATAATTATAATTTATAATTAATTGTTGCCTGTTGGTAGATGATGTTCCAAAATGGTCCTAATATACCTAAGTACAATAATTGCAGGGAAAATAGTTCATTACAATTTGCTAATAATTCATTTGTCAACGGCTGTAAAATCGTTTCACAGTCTCATAATTATGTATGCATATGCATTAATTATACTTTGATTATTAAATGCTACGTGTCGAGTGTGTATTGGAAGATATTTATTATTATTTTGAGATTAGAAGATTGAAAGTAAGAACCGTTGATAAATGAATTGGTACGTACAAATAGTTGAGTTCTTCAACGATGAAGTAGATTGTTTCTTAATAGATATTAATACTAATTAATTTTTGACGATTGGTATAAACATACCTAACTAATTTACTTGGAAAAAAAGGAAGTATGAAAGTCTAGCTTCCGGTCTATATGTGAATCAACTCAATTAAGCTTCGAAATTCATAATTACATAAGTGAAATGATGGATTTTCTTTCTTTCTTTCTTTTTTTTTTTTCTTTTTCTTTTTTCCCTCTTCTTTCCTTCCCTCATGATGTGGTTCAAGCTTTGATATGTGAATCGACTCAAAAGTTTTCTCTTCAAGCAGCAGTAACACACATCACAATTGGATCTTTAATTCGAAAACATGAAGTTGGTAGAGAAAAACATATACGATTATAAGAAAAGTGAGGAGAAAATTAAAAATTAGATGCTCAAAATTATGATTAGACAAAATAATATCGTGTTTGACCGATATTCATTCTATTATAAGGTATTTTATTGTTTAAATTTATTTTATTTCATTAAAACATATTATCCAAACTTCGAATCAAATTATTAATAGATTCTAACGAGACCCAATAGTTTTTGTCAGTGGCACAACACGAGCTCCAATTTTTAACAGCAATTAATTTTGATTATAATCATTCTCAACTAGAACAGTAATTAAAATTAATTAAAAATTTGCTTATTTGGGATTGTTATCGTACAAAATTATTGATTTTTTTGCAATCAAAATATTAAAAATCGTGGTGAAAACAGTAGCCGATAATTCAAAATTAATAGCCGTGGTAGATATGGAAGCCCATGATTCAAAAAGTTGTGGTGAAAATATCACAATTATATTGAGGTGAAAAATATCAATTACGACAATGTCCTATGATGAATTTTTCGTTATTTTCACAGAAATTGTGAATCATTGCCATGACAAAGCTGTAACAAATAACTTTCCACAACTATTTTTTCATATGAACATCAATCTTGACCCGTGATAATCGCTCAAATTTTCTGTAATGTACGCATACCTCTTCATGTGCAAAACGACGCATCAAAAACGCGTTTTCCTGCGGTTATTAGTATAGGGAATGGGGCCGGTTAGTGGAGTTCCGAACATAGGAAACAAATCAATCAATTTCAGTGACGGGCCAAAAAAAAACAAAAAAAAAAAATCAATCAAGTTCATTACAAAAATATTTCATGTTATCATATTTCCAACTGCAAATGCATGTGGACAACTCATCTTCCAAATCACCAATCCACATCAAAATTGTTAAATTGATTAATTATTATCGCTATTATAAACACTTTATGTTAGTTAATTTAAATAAAAAAAGTTATAATATAATTGCCTAATCAACCAAATTATTAAGAGGGTTGAAACGCATGCCCTATTCCAACTCTTGAATTTGATAACAATTTTGATTCTTCGAACTCATTTTATTATAATTTACAGATTATTTTACGTCTTAATATATATTTTTGAGAGATAATCCATCACATTAGTGTAAGTTCATTACAACGTTAAATCAATTAACAATTATATAAAAAATTCATATCAAGTATAATAATTAACAAATAAATATATGCTTACTATTTAGTAGAAGTCAACTTACTATTCAATAGTAAATGAAATAAATTTCAACATCTGATCTCTTGATTAAAGTGCCGCTACCTTACGATTAGGCTAAGGCCTCATTTGCTTTTATGTCCTAAAATGTTTTAATTCGTTAATTTTAAATTTTTTTGAAGCAATTAAAATAGCATCGTTTTGTGTTTATTAAGAAAATAGCCACCTTTTTCTTGCACTATTTATTTATATTTTTTATGCCATTTTTTGGGAAGCTTCTTAAGAAACTCATCTCAACAAACTTATTTCATTTGTCTACAAGTCAACTTTTAAAAGTGGTACCCTCCCAACCTTTTTTAATTTTTCTATGGTACCCAGTGACCTAACATTTTTATTTTATATATAAATATAAAATATAATTTTCTTCATATGTATAGTACATTTTCATTTATTTAATTAATTTATTTTTTTGTGTGGAAATGCCTAACCCCACTAATAAGCCAACACACTGTTAGTGCTGCACTTTCTGCTTGATTCACTGAAGTCAAGAGCAAAAAGACAAATTATCAATTGGTCACTTTTTTCCTCTCCCAACCAAATATAAATAAAGAATACAAAATAATTCGTTTTAATTCCTCACGATAAAATCCCAAATGTTAATTAGATAGAAAGTAATTTTTTTTATGGTATTTTAAAATAAATATGTGGTAAAATATGGAAAGGATGATTTTGTACTGGCACAAGATTTTAGTACCTGATTGGTCTGTTCAATTTTTTTTTTTTTTTTTTTTTTTTTTATGTCTAATTACATATATTATCTATTAATAATTGATGTCTAGCAGGCCACAACATTTTGTTCAAGTGATTGGTTGTTTTCCTACATTTAGTCAATTATCACATTATTCATCATGAAATGGGTCGTCCATTTCACATATATGTAATATCTTATTGGTGTGGGGGAAAATGGAATCTTGAATAAGAAACAAGACTGTAAATCCATTAGAATCTTGGTTCATGGTAGGCCACATTAGATATTCACTAGTTAGTTATGGGAATTGTGAAATGAAAAGTTAGATTGGGATAGTTCTTAGATAATTTCAATGACATGATATTCTAAAAATGATTTAATTGGTTCTGTGGTAGAAACGAGTGAGCCAGCTTGTCAGCCTACCTCATGCTATCTCGACTAGAGTTTGAACTGTTTTGAATTCTGGAGGACCTTAGTCGAACTTGAACTTTGGCTCAGGATCACCGATATTTAGGTTCGTGATTCGCAACGTAGCTCATGAGACTATATATAGTTTTAATATTTTTTATGTTATTATATATTGTATTATTATTAATTTTGGGTTGGAAGAAAAAAAAAGAGAGAGAGAGTTAGCAATGCTTGTGGACAAACCTCTGGACTTTGTTGTCACATAATTAGCTTAATTCCAAGGTACTATCAATCCCAAAATCTAATCACATCGTCTATATAGCTGTAATAATATGCACTGAAAAGTAACATTCATATAATTGATTATGAGTTTAGGTATGAAAATCTAAAACACAAGTCAAAATGATGGTGATATAATGACAGAGATGGCCAATATAAAAAGGGTTTCTAAATCTTATTATGATTAGATTAGAGGTTAATAAGTGAACTGTTTATGATCATAAGCCCACCAGAAAAGCAAGAAAGATTAAAAAGAAAGAGCAATCATCATATAATTGCAAGTTGCATTTCCAAATTCTTCTAAGTGATGTGATTTCCCTATGACATACAGGATAATATCAACTTCAGCAACAATTTTTTATGCCCAAAATTCCAGTTGTTCACACTTCACACTGCTACATACCTCATTGCTTGTACACTATGGCCGGAGGTTTGATACATTGATTGAGGTTTTAAGACAACATATTTCACTTCAAGTAATCAAATACTTAGGTGTTTGGCATTGCTTTTGATAGCAATCATTAGTTTCTAAAAAAGTGATTCTGAAATTATTAGGTGAAAGTAATTTCTGCTTTTGAAAAATGTGATTTTAGGCTAAAAATAGCTAGGATTCAAAGGAAGTGCTTTTGGAATGGGGTGCTTTTAAATTCTATTTCTGCTTTTCTATCAATCAGGTTTAGTTCCAAATACTCTTAGTTTTTACTATTCACTTTTATTACTGACTTCTCAACTTCTCTAAATGAAAATCACTTATTTTTAAGACAGGAGCAACAACAAACACCCTATTAGCACAAATTGCGTTAATCCATTGTAAGTTTCGACATCTACGAGTCTTGAAATATTACAGTCTTTCATCAAAATGATTGGCCATATAAAACAAAGAGATGCATACTATCAAATTCTGCTGGGCATCATGGCAAAGTCCATAACTAACTGTCACTAACCTAATACCTCCAAATTATTTAACTACCTGATAATCATGAGGCTATTGCACCAACTATGACACTATTACAGCTAAATGTTATTCCAACATAGAGTTACTTGGAAACTAGAAGGAAAAATGCATATGAATTTAGGTACCTTTTTCTTTCTTGAACACCAAGTCCTAATTATTGCTGTCATCACTTTCACATTTCTTACTCTTCTGAGAAAAGAAAGGGGGAAAAAAAAAAAAAAAAAAGAAAGGCTAACAAAACTGTGAAATACAATCTCATTTTTATCTGCGCTGCACAATTACGGACTCTTTTTACCCCATTGTCCTGAGTGATTTATTACCAAGAATTCTAACAACTGAAGCAAGCCAAAATTTGTTGGAAGCATGCTGAATCCAACTTTTGTGCTTGTCCAGTGGGGACAACAATACAATAAAACCAAATTTAGCAGCAAGGACTATCATAATCATGCATTTTGTCCTGGCTAGGCTAATGGGACATTCTTGCTGAGGGCCACCCTCTTCGAATTCGTTATCGTTGTATGGGATCATACAAGTTATTAACAGTCTCCCACTAGTTTTTGAAGATAAGAACTTTATCTGCGTATGAGATAGCATAGATAATTTTAGTTGCATGTACCTTCCAGTGACCTAACAGTTGTTAAATCTGCAGCCATCATTGGATCCACATCTAACAATTTGCTTCTCGTGCCATATAGAACAGAAGTTTTCCAGCAGTTGAAAACCAAAAAGCAGAAAGGAGAAAGTATTAGATGGAGTGCAAGAAAATAGGTTTACAGAAAAATGATACATTGGATATCAATGTGATGAGAACATAACTTATTGTTAACACAGTTTATTCCTACACATTTTGTCATTTCAGATACACCATTATTTTGTAAGTACTGCCTTATGTAATAAAACTGTTGGTAATAATATATCCATTTTGTACAAGAAAGATGAGCAGAAAGAAAGACAAATCGAGAGACTATAGAGTCAAACAATTACCTATCCAACAATTAAGAAACGAAGCAGATCAAAAGTAATTGCCACAAATTATAAGCAATATAATAGTTGTTGCTCCTGTTTTCACTGCCAGCATAGACCCACAAGGCAGGAGGATAGCTCGTAAACTTCTGGAGAGGAACAATATAGCTTCCTGGGAGCCATTTTTTGTTAGTTATACAAAAACCTGCATTCTGCTGATTGGCAGCATTATGGTCTCAAAAATTTGAGGTTCAATGTTAAATCTACAAAATCGGCAAAAGCATTCCCTCCAAGTGCTTAAAATCATCCAAAAATCACTAGAAATAATTGTAAAACTCAGCAAACAAGATATTCTAGTGGACAAAACTGACTTTAGGGTGATTCTTTTCAAATTGAACCACCAACTCCAAGTCAACATTCTTTCTGCCAATGCAGTATTAACGAGGAAGAGGGATTTGTCTCTTTACATGTCAAATCTGCACAGTTTGAATAAAACCATCATCACCTAAAATCCAATACCCATTGGCAAGGTCCAGATCATCCAGAGGAACACCGAAGGTGAAATCATTTTCAGAAATTCTTATTTCACTAATTAGATTTTCCAATACTTGATATATTTCTGGGCAATGAGGGTGTGAATGGTCGCTTGCATTGAACGCATGAACAGCATTTTGTAACTCGATCCAACTCCAACCAGGTACCTTCTTGACTCCCTTCTCCCTCATTAGCCTCTTCACACTAGCCTTCTCGTCCCACCTCTTGAGATTGCCATACATATCAGAGAGAAGAACATAAGTGCAATGATCTCCAGGATCCAATTCTAGCAATTGGCCAGCTACCTCAGTCGCCAATTCGATGTCACCACATGCCCTACAAGCACCCAGTAATGTTTTCCACACCATTACGTCAGGTTCAAATGGCATTTCATTAATCAGTTCTTTTGCCTCCATCACACGGCCGGCTCTACCAAGCAAGTCAATTGCACATGCATAATTTTCCATTCGGGGTGGAACTCCATATACAGTTTCCATAGATTTCAGAAGGTTGAGACCTTCTTCAACCAAACCAATGTGACTACATGCAGTGAGAGCCGCAACAAAAGTGATATGATCCAGCTTTACGTGTCTTCCTGTCATTTGGTAAAAGAGGTCGAGAGCAACTTTACCTTGCCCATGTTGTGCATATGCGAAAATGGTTGAGTTCCATGCCACAGAACTGTCCTTACGAGATGCATCAAAAGATTTCCAAGCATCTTCTATGATTCCACATTTTGAGTACATGAATATCAAAGCACTAGCTACATACTCATTTCCCTCAAAGCCTAATTTTAACACCAAGACATGAATTTGTCGGCCCAACTGGAGCATAGCTAAATCTGAGCAAGATCTTAAGACTGCTGCAAAGGAATAGTGGTCAATTACCAGGTAATCAAGATGCATCTGCTGGAAGAGCCTCAATGCATTTTCACTGAGCCCATTTTGGGACAAGCCGGTCAAAATTGTATTCCAAGACACAAGGTCCTTCATATCTACCTGTTCGAATAGTTTCATAGCATCCTCCACATTTTGGCTATTAAATTTTAAATACATGGAAATCAACCCATTAGATATTTGTGTTACTTGTTCTAATCCACTCTTTATTACTAAACCATGCAAGGATTTTCCCAATCTCTGCTGTGAATCTCCAAAGCAAGCACTTATTATGCTAGAATATGTATAAGCGTCCCGTTCCAACTTTTGCCTCACCATCTCTAAAAAAATATCAAATCCACAATCTCGTTGATCATGCTCTAAGTAAGCTGCTAACATCGAGTTCCATGTCACTAGATCCCGATACCCATCAGCACTATCAAACACTCTTTTGGCATCTTCGATGTATCCACATTCTGCATATGCAGTAAGTGTGGCATTAAGCACACTGTTCTCATGCTCCAGACCACGTTTTACAATCTTCCCGTGAAGCTGCCTTGTCAACTCATATAACTCAACGTCGTCAAGCAACGTAAGAAGAGGCGCAAGTGTAGCATCATCAACTCCCACACCTTCCATCTCCATACACAGAAACAACTCAATGCAACGATGCAAATTCCCCATTTCTGCATACCCTCCAATCAAAGCATTCCAAGATACCGTATTCCTCTTCCCCATGTACTTAAACACCTTATTTGCATCCTCAACTCTACTGCATTTAGCATACATATCCAAAAGTGCACTAGCAGCATACACATTATCATCAAACCCCATCTTTACAACATCCGCATGCACTTGTTGGCCACACATGAGGCCACCATCACTAGCAATGCCTTTGAGCATGCTTCCAAAAGTATAGCCATCGAACAAAAGCCCAAGTCTTTTCATAGATTTCAGGACTTCCCAGGCACTGAACAAGTTTCCCGAGTTCACATATCCGGTGATAATGGTGTTCCAAGAGGCAGTATCTCTCTGAGGCATGTCGTCGAACAATTTCAGAGCAGACTTTAGTTCTTTGCATTTTGCGTACCTGTTAATGAGATTGTTGGAGGTGTATGTATCAGTAATGAGTGATAACTTGATGGCTTGACAATGGGTTGCTGCAACTTTTGATAAAGTGGGCACAGTGGTTTCAGCAAGCAACTGCAGCGGCCTCATTCATGAGAAACAATTGCCGGCAGAGAGCGCATAGGAAATTAGAAGCGTAAAATCGTGGTTGACCGAACAATTTTTTTTCTCTTTCTTTTTTTTTTTTTTTCTTGGGCACCTGCTCGCAATGGTCATTGATGCGCTTTACTAGAAGTCCGACTTTGGCAAAGAGTAGAATTGCATTGGGTCAGTGTTTGGTCTTGAATTGCTTAGTTTTATTTGGATAATGAATCAAAGTATGCAATAATCTGTTCGAAATTGATTGCAAAAATTTGTTTGAACTTGATTCAAAATTAAACATATTTTTTTGTTCAATAAACCTCTAAGCTCTTCTACAGCTCAATTCAATTAATTAAAATATAGTAAAATATGTATAAAGGGATTAAGTTACTCGAGTTCGATTGTATCGAAATTTGTTCAATTTAAATTCAATTAAAATTATGAATTGATGATCCAAAGCTATTCATAAAATTTCAAAAGAATCTCACAACGTCCTTTTACTTGGTCAGGATCTGCTATTTCAAAATAATGATTCATTTTCTATTTCTTATAAAAAGTATCTATGAAGTGTAAAACATATTTTGTTATAAAAATACAGGATTATGAATATAATACAATTTATATGCACTCATGTCTTGAAATAAAAAATAAAACAAAACAGATGATCCGCAGTATCTGTTGACTCAAACAAACCAAGTCTTATACAAGCATAAAAAATACGTTCATATCATCATTTAACAATCAACAATCCCACCATTATACTGTAAAAATAACACTCTACAAAAACCACAAAAAAAAAAAGAAAAAAAGAAAAGAAAAGAAAAGAAGTGAAAGTTCTCATTACATTAGCATTCATGTATTAATACTTGAACAAGATTGTCGAATTTCACCCTGATCATCTGTCCTAACACCAATACTAGAAAGTTTCAAAAAAGACAAACTCCAACTCTCAAAGAAACTTTCTTGATTATTTGCAAATTCCAGCACTCTGCTCTTTGTTCTTTCATCATGAAGAAGTGCAGAATCTGATTGAAAAAGCCCTTTATGCTCCAGCAAAATCTTGTAATACTGATTGTCAAACAGGAAAGGGGTGCTAGGATCATTACTAACAGTAATGGAATCATCAGTAGCACCATTAGGACACTTTTTTGTTAGCTGGGAAGCATATTGCCTGTCTAAGGATGAATCGATTAATGTAAGATTTCCATTTGCGTCGAGCTTGAACCGGTCACTGAACGCGCTGCAATGCGCTGCTCCCATTGTGTGAGCTCCTGCAAAGCCAGAACTCGCACAACCGTTATTGACTTATTGTGAAGGTGTTTGACAACGGTTTTATTACTGACTGCTTTTAGTTGTTGAATGGTGCTTTTTGATGGTGTTTAGTAGATGGACTTCTATGTTTTGCTATGGACATTTAAGCTAAAGTCTACTACAATATTAAGGGATAACTACCTCAGCCCCGGAGATTTGGCATAAGAACCTCATCATATTTGGATAATTACTATTACATTCTCTATTGTTAATTCAATTAATACATAATTATAATTGCACTCTTTAACTGATGCATAATTACAATTATACCTCACTGTTCGGGGGATCTACTTGTGTTTCATAATTTCAAGGGCTGTAATTGTAATTATTTATCAGTTAAATTAACAATAAGGAGTGTACTAATAATTATTCAAACCTTAGAGGGTGTTTTGATAATTTTGCCAAATTTCAGGAGGGTTGAGGTAATTATCCCTAATATTCACCTCATGATGTGCTTTAAAATTCTATTTAGGCAAATGGAAATACTATACTATCAATAAAGTGAGGATAATATTATTTTTGAAGGTAAAGTAATAATTTATAACCTTAAGGCAGGAAAATTGCTTAATTTCAAAAATACCCACTATATTATACTTTTTAGTGTTCCGTTTTACTACTAAATTCCCAACCTTCCTAAACAAGAACAACTTCATTTTAAAGTAAAAGCAATATATAACAACCTCAATGTCCCATACTAGAAAGAAAGCAAAAAAACTTGGTTTTGAGAAAGAACTTCGTGAAAGAACATAGGCATCCGAATTTTAGTACTGCAAATAAAGAAGCTGCTCGAAATAGCTAAAGTCTTAAATGCTGCTAACTAATGAGCATGATGAATTCAGAACAAGTTAATGTGGTGGACCTGCAGTACGTATTTATTCAATTTTGGCTTTTCAGTACTGAAATTAATTATGAAAATTTCTACCTATAGTTTAATTAATATCACAGCTTAATCATCATAAAACCCATAATGCTATTTTCTGATATTTTCTTAGTACAGAAATTTGAGGAAATTAAGAAGCATAATGTTACTTCAAACAGTACTGAGAAGCCTGCTCCATAAGTGGTTTAAATCTTTCGGATATTTGTCGGTAAGATACCTCGAGCCACTTGTTAGGGTCATATGCTCCAAAATAGTATTTCATTTTATGTTTCATATGTCAAATATATTAAATATTTTCTTATAAAGACACAGGATTACAGAAATGGAAAGAGATTATTTGGAGTGGGCTTAGAGTACTTCTTTTAAGGGTTTAAGTACCAAAAAGCCCATATAGTTGAGCCATTTATTTATTGAAATAAAAAATCAGTCTGTCTTTTAATAAAATTATAAATAGCCTTTTCATGGTGTTGCTAAAATTTTATCAGAACTGTCTTAGTCATCCAATTTTGAAAGATATAGAGAACTTATTTGTGCAGACAGGTCAAATCTCAAATGGACTTCAATAATTAAACCTAAGTTTAATTAATTGTGTACCTGAAAGGGTAATAAGGTCATCCATGGATAACCCCTTGGCAGAAAAAACCTTAGCCATCTCATCCAATGTGAAACTTGTGTCTATAATGTTTGGTCTCACATTTGCAGCCAAAGAAATCCTACCATCTTTCCTCCCTGTTGGAATCTGAATACTTGGCCCTCCTGCCTGTTCAAGTAAATACATAATTAAACACATAATTAAATCCAAAATTCCTAATTAGGACAATAATAAAGGTAACAACATGGTACTTACAAATTCAACTGCATCTCTAGCAGCCAATGCAAGAATGTCAGCACAAGAAACTGTTTCAGGACAAAATATTTCCAACAATCTTTTCGCTGAATCTACAACCGTAAATCCTCCAAGTGACTTGTTTGCCGGATCACTTCTTTCAGTCCCGTTTCCTTGTAATAGTACAGATGCATCGCATCCCTGTCAGAATTTAGTTGAATAGTTTTTTATATAAAATTATCGATTCTTAAGATATAGTGTTATGAAAAAAGACAAAATTGTTTCAAGCAGCGACAGAACAGAGTATACAACCTCAACAAAGCAATCATGGAAAAGCAAGCGAAGGAGCTTTCCGGGTATCGTTGGATCCAAATCAGAAGCTGATCTCACTGTATTTTTCACCATCATTTCAGCAGCAGGGCAAGAAATCGCGTAGAAGTCAAAAGAGAGACTCGACGAAAATGGAGGTAAAAAAGCTATACAGATTATGACAAAAAGCAACAGCTTAAACAACTTGCATTGAGAAAAAGTTTTGTATACAGAAAATTCTGTTTTTGCCATTTATGAGTTGAGATGAGAATTCCAGGACCTGTTTGGCTGTATTCCTTAAAATGAAAATGGCCGCACATAGAGAGAGGTGGCTTGTTTATGTATTTATTAAGCTGCATTAAGTTGGGTGTGGCAGAGGCAGGTTTGTAATGATTTAAACACACTGTGGGAGTGGGACTGTGTGAAATAGTTGGCAAAAGCTCTTATTCTTCTTCTTCTTCTTGATTTTTTCTTTAATATTTTAATTTATTTGTTTGTTTGAATGTTCTTAATGAGGGAAGAAAGTGGGAGTGAGAGTTCAGGTGGGTGGCAGTTGGATGGGGAATTATGTAGCTTTACTACGTTGTCAGAAACATGCGTAAATTCATGGCCAAGTTAATACTGCAGGAAGTCCGCGGACGCGTTTGCTTGGCCTGATTCAGATATAAATCCAAAATTCTGCTTTGGTTAGAACTTTTCGAACCCATGAGCTATAGCTGGCCGAGGCTTGGACCTGAGTAGGGTAATATCCTGTTCATTTGATTGATGGTTAGGATCTTCTATTTCAAGATAGTGCTCCATCTTTTATTCCATATCTTACATGTATATCAAGTATATCAAATCTTCTCTTATAAAAATTTAGGGTTGTAGATTTCGTATCCTTAACAAGCATCTATGCAATAAAATAGGAGATAGAATACAAATCGAAATAGAAGATCTAGAGTGATTTACAGGCCTAGATAGCTCTTAAGTGATTTGCAGGCCTAGATGGCTCTTAAGTGATTTGCCAACTTCCTTAATTATGGTGTTCGGTGACACTTTCACTTAACAGCTTCTCAAATTTTAACAGTTGAAAATACTTTAAATGGTGATTTTAATAAAGTACTCTTTTTTTTTTATTTTGAAAATTTAGACTAAATCCACCTGAATTTCAAAACAGCTTGCTTCTACTTTCCAATTAAAAAAATTGGATGAAATTATTATATCAATAGGGGAAATTGCACTTTTGGTCCCAAAACATAGGTCATTTTGCACTTTTGGTACCAACGTTTTCAATCTTGACACTTATAGGACCAAATCTTTCATTTTTTAACACTTTTGGGACATTGTACCCTTTTCCATCCAAAACTTAACAGAAAATGCATGTGCTTCTCACGTGGACGTCAACGAAATTAAAAAATATGCCAATATATGGCGTGTGAAACACACGCTCCTCCAGGTGAGAATGGGGAAGGTTCATGGAAGAAAATCTGAATGGTTTCCCCCCAAAATCACGATCAGAATCCCTAATTTACAGACAGAAAAAAACTTCATCGCTCATTTTGGACTTTGCTCGCCTCTTTGAACATGGCACCTATGCGAATACCCTCGATGCGCAGAGAAGACGCGATAGGATTCAAGTTTTGGGCAAGAAACCCTCTTATGAACAATTTTCTGCCCCCAATTTATGGTAAGTGAAGTATTGCAGTGTCAAAGATTCTTTCTTGACCGTTTGAAAGGACCACACCAGAAGAAAAATGCATTACATTGTGGTCCCTAATCTTGATATCTTCCAATTTGTTATCATTTTTTTCTGTTTTGTGGTCCCCTTAAGATTCCCCTTTTGTTATAACAATGCTGTTTTCTGTCACTTTTTGGTTATTTTATTATGTTTTTATTTATTTTATTATTTTTTATTTACATTATTATTATTATTTTTTGTATTGAAGGTAAAAAACGCGAGTTCATTACACTGAGGTTTCATCATGGGGGAGAACTGATATTTAATCCAAATGCACAGTGTATTGGAGGACAAGTAAATGTGTATGATTATGTAAAACTTTGTTGCATGAGTATTCAGATGTTGAATGAAATGGGTGAAGAACTGGGTTATAAGAGTGAGAAGAAGTTTTATAGGATTGATAGGGAGAGGTTTAGAGAAATTGTGTGTGAAACTGATGTGTATGTATTTGTTAATGCCTGCATTAGTAATGGGTGTGAAGGTGTGATATACTTGGATGGAGTACTTGACCCCAACTTTCGTGGGCACTTTGACACAGTACAAAAGTCTAGTAATGAGGAAAATGATGTTGAGTTGAATGGGCCTATGGACCAAATAGAGAAAGGCCTAACAGATTGTTCCAAAATCCAGCTTAGTTTGGAGCCCACTGAAGAGGAGCAGAATTTGGGTCCTGATGTTACGTTGAATGAGCCTAGTTTGGAGGCAACTTCAGAGCCCAGTTTAGAGCCAACTTCAGAGCCCATACTAGAGGTGAATAAGCATACTTTGGAGCCAACTTTAGAGCCTGTGGTGGAGATTGATAAGCCCAATCTAGAGCCAGCTTCAGATGTTGTGGTACAACCAACATTAGAACCTATAAATAAGCCTACCAATGAGGGAATGGATATTGATGATTGGGAAGAAGTTTGCAAAATTGTGGACAGCTATGCAGAGGAATATGAGACAAGTCTTCAACAAAATAACCAAGATGAGGATACTTCTAGTGATGAGCATGAAGTGGACTTGGATGAGATACATGATAGTGATTATGAGTTGGAAGAAGAGGAATATGAAGAAAATGCAGCAGAAGAGACTCAAGGTGAACAGCAACCAGAAGATGATGAGAGTGGTGAATCAAATGATTCTAGTGATGAGAATTCTGAAAGTGAAGATGGCTTTGATAGTGCAGCTGGATCTGATGAGGACCATGGTGAATCGTTCCCAGCTTATAACTCCAGAGACAAGTTTGATCCAAAGCTAGAGATTGGAATGATATTTAGCAATAAGAAGGAGTTTAGGGAAGCTATCCACTCCTTAGCAGTTAGGACTAAAAGAAACTTGAAGATTGTGAAGAATGACCAAAGGAGAGTATATGCAAGATGTATGGGCCAAGGCTGTGAATGGAAAGTGCATTGCTTGAAGGTGGGAGGTGAAAGCACATTCCAAATAAGAGAATATAACCCAAAGCACAAGTGTGGAGCTACTTTCATTGTCAAGAATGTGAACTCAAGGTGGCTTTCTCTCAAGTATGAAGGCAGTTTCAGGTCAGATCCTAATAGAGCAGTCAAGGGGTTTAGAAATGACATCATCAAGGACATAAGGTGTAGTGTATCCAAGCACCAAGCATATAGAGCAAAGAGAAAGGCCTTAACTGCTATTCAAGGCAAGATTGAGGATCAGTATGACATGCTATGGGACTATGCAGAAGAGTTAAGAAGGAGTAACCCTGGATCAACTATTATAATGGAAATGACAAGTACAACAGAGGGTACTTCAAGGAGATTTAGCAAGATATATATTTGCTTTGATGCTCTTAAGAAGGGTTTCAAGTCAGGTTGCAGGCCATTCATAGGGGTTGATGGATGTCACTTAAAAGGCCCCTATGGTGATGTCCTTCTGACAGCTGTATCAGTGGACCCAAACAATGATCTTTATCCCCTTGCCTATGCAATTGTGTCAGGCGAAACAAAGGAAGCTTGGGAATGGTTTTTGCAGTTATTAAAGGAAGATCTAAATATAGTAAGGGATGATGCTATGACCTTTATTAGTGATAAACAAAAAGGTCTAATCCCTGCATTTGAAAAGGTATTTCCATTAGCTGAGAATAGATTCTGTGTGAGGCATCTTAATGGAAACCTTAAGTTGGCTGGCTTCAGAGGATTGGCATACAAGAATGCTCTTTGGAGTGCTGCAAAGGCCACTACAATGACTGAATTTAATTTCAGAATGCAAGAGATGGGTTCTCTAGATATGAAAGCTTTAGACTGGTTGAAAGATAAGCCTCCAAGCCATTGGAGTAGGTCACACTTTAGCACTTTCTCAAAATGTGACATGCTTTTGAACAACATTTGTGAGAGCTTCAATAGTTGTATTCTTGAAGCAAGGGATAAGCCAATACTTACAATGTTGGAGTGAATTAGAGAGTTCATTATGTCTAGGCTTTCAGAAAAGAGAGATAAGGCTAGGAAAAGATGGCATGGGAAGAGAATCTGTCCAAAGATCAGAAAACTCATTGAAAAGAATATGGACAAAGCTGCAGATTGTATACCTGTTAAGTCTGATGACATACACTATGAAATTCATTGCTTTGATGGTGCAAGGTATGTAGTGAATCTCCAAACTCATTCATGTAGTTGC
>JACFYI010001176.1:1359441-1369875 GCA_014898755.1 Handroanthus guayacan
TACAAATTTATTTGTTTAGGGACTCTAAAGCCAAAAATGAAACATGAAGGACTAAAGTGAGATAAAATGATAATTTTAGTAACCATTAGTGACCTTTACCCAATGTATATATAGTTTTATTATAAATGTCAAGCCCCTATGATCGATGTATCCACAACTATGGACATTCACTTTTGGCCTTTAATTAATTTCAACTACATCTATAAGTCATGACAGATATCATTATATGTCAAAAATGTAATTAAAAAATTAATTTTAATCATAAATTAGGAGTAAAAATAGAGTGCTTTTATATAATACAATTCTTAAGAGGAAAAATTTCTCAAAACATAAATTGGTTTTTGAACATCCCATCATCTATGGTTAGAGTACTTCAAAAACAAATATTTCTATCTCAATGAAGTTTATGAAATATGATATTTAAGAAAAATTAAATCAACAAAATATATACAGATTAATAGAAATAACATAGATAACAATTGAACATACAGATTTACAAGGGATAGTGATATTAGCAGAAATTATCAAATGATTAAAAACCTTCTTAAGATTGAAATGTAAATATTTTTTTCCCCATAAATTATCATGATTCATAAAATAATTAATAATATTAGTATATATTAACATTACAAATACATATATAGTAAAAGAAGAATTTCGTAACTCACCAATTGAATAGTTGTATAGAGGTGGATAAGAAAAGAAGATTAAACGCGTTTATATCTTTGTTAACTTTTGTAATTTATTAGTTTGTACTTTATTTTGACTCATTATGAGACTTAATGAGTTATGCTGATTGCTAAAAATTCGAATATTTGAGTGCTTGGCTTTTATCTTATGATTTTAAGTTTGATTTTTTTTTTTTTAATTCATTAATTTGATCTTTGATATGATATATTAACTGTAAGAAGGACACAATAATTTTAAGGGAAGTTAAACTTTTTTAATTTTGATAATTTTTTTAGTTGTAATTCGGGTTGATTCAGGTTAGGTTGGAATAGAATGAGAACAAAATAATTCAAGTTTGGCTGAATTTGTCGAATTAGTAGGTGACCTGATTGAAAATTAAATAAACCCGAACCTGGCCTAATTTATTTTCCTTGGGTTCGATTAGAAGCTAGGGCATTTTGACTTTTTGATGGGCATGGTTGAGTGCGAAATTGGGATTTTTGTTTTTTTTAAAGGATAATTTGTTTATTGAAAAAGGCCGTATGGGATTATTAAACTTTTAAACAAATCCCAATGTTAATTTCCTTTGTGCCTTAGTTCATGCAGATATAAGATTTCTTTTCTTGCCTTCTCTTTCTACTTTTTCTTTTCACTTTTTTACGGATAAAGTAGAATATCATTAAATCACAAAATATATAATGTACACGTGTTTCAAATATGTAATCTCTCTAATCTAGTCATTTAATTTGACGTCTAACAATTAATGATATTTACGTTCATTGCCACTTGAAACAATATTATAAATAATATAAATAAATTATCCTCTCGACACTTATAATAAAAGATTTTGTCTTAAAAATGTGCTTAAAAAGTAGAACATGGGTAACAATATATAAAATATTCCAAAACTTTCGATTATTCCAACATAGGAAAAGGCTCAATATCATCAAAAGACCCCCTTCAAACAAAATGTTTGAAAACGGGCACAAGGGCCACTTTTTCACGAACAAACGTACATATTGTTATAATATACAAATGTTATTGCTTTATATAAAACATACAATCGCACGAAAATATTGTCTCACCAGCACTATTCATGAAAAGATTTTTACTCAAAAGTAGTTTAAAAAAAAAAAGAAAAATCTTATAAATTATTATTTTAGAACCCTTAATTTTTCTATTATAAAATAAAATTTGATATAGTCAATGTGTAGAAAAACTTGTGCAATATTTCCTCCATTACTTTTTGTATGGTAGCCGCCTCACCCACATTATTATAGTGGACCAAGAGTGGAGAAAGTAGGCTAGAAATGTTGCATTTCCACTTATTTTATATTCTTTTGTATTTCTATTTCTGATCATGTAATAAATTACGTAATAAATGGAGGGCCGGCGATGATGTACTTAGAATTCAATTAGTACAATTATTAATTAATTTTTGTTACACAAATCTGAATCCAATTTGACTTTGTCTATTTTGTTGGATTTTCATGGATTAACTTTGAAAATTCGAATTCATGTCAGCAATTACATTAATGGTATACTATTAATTGTCATAATTCAAGTCATATTTGGAAATATCAGCGATATTTTACCATTAATTTTTGTACATTATTGAAAAAATATATCAAATTTGTTTAATTTCATCTTTTTGAATCCTAATCAAACAGGTTACAATATTATATTTGGATCCATTTAATTATATCCTTGTAACCAAATTCAGATTTAATTATTCAATCCATCTCAAAACTAAGATAATATTTGTAATAGAGTATGCAAATATATAATCACCTAATTTTGTTGAAAGTTGGAAAAAGGGAGATTATAATAAAAAATACTTGGTGTTGGAAAACCATCGGATAATTCACTTTACGCAAATAAAAAGTGACGGTCATTGGAATTATAATAATATATTTTAATTAAAATAGCTTACAGCACCTCATGAACAGCCCCAACACTACTTATGGGATTCAAAATTGTTGTTGATTAATTTTAAAAAACTTACAATAGAAGTGCCATTTTTAAACATCGAGTGGGAAGAGCTCTCATGTAGTTTAAAATTACATAAGTGTTTTTCACAATCAGTTGCCAATAGTACCACCCAAATACTGAGGATGATTGTTGCATCATTGTATATAGGTAGTGCTGTAAATGGGCAGGGTATTGCCCTGCCCATACCTTAAATTACCCATCTATTAATACCCCACATTTTATCTCAAAATCCATTGGGTCTACCCTATGTTGTCTAAATGGCTAAACCTAATAGGTATACCCTGTGTTGCCTTAACCCAATATATCCTATGTTACCTAAGACCCATTTGATTTATGACATATCATTCATGTTATTCCAATATTTTCATATTATTACCAATATGTTAAATTTTAAAATGTTAATCTCCCTATTCCCTAGAGTACTTCAAAAACATATCTTCGTGACTTCTTGTGTTTTGAAACAAAATCAATTTTTTAATAAATTTGTTTATTGCATGCCACCAGTACAAGGACAGTTGGAGTAATTCAAATGACCATTTTACTATTGAGTTCAAACAAAAATAAGCTTTTTAATCCTTTCAAATATTATTTATAATAGAAACTTAAAGTTAAAAAAAAAGATTATAATATTCATTAATAAATTACGAACAATATGACAGAGATATAGACATCTTATTTATTTAAATAGCTTTGAATTTTTAAGACAATGAGGGCAAACATATACTCTCCATGGACAGAGTTTGAGGATAAAAATATTCAAAGCTATTTATATAAATATATAAGTGTGAAAAAAAATATTTCATATAAAAATCAACATATATTAATTTTATTTGTATTAAATTTACATATACATCATATTCACTGGCATACTTTTCATTTCGATATGAATAATTTTTGAATTAATTAGTTAAAATAAGGTATTATTATTGAGTAATTTTTGAGTGTCGGTAATGTATGGGCGTATATCTTACTCATACTCATGGGTATTGTATGAGTAGAGATCATATCCATACCCATTAGAATATTTTCAATGAATATGAGTATGGATATAATATAAAATGAATGGGTCCATCCTACCCATTGACACCCATAGGAGCTTGATCGAATTAATGTATTATTTTAGTGATTGTCACACATTTAACATGAGATATTTATCTTTAAAGGGGTTTCAAAATATAAGAGATGAAAATTGATATCCTAATATATCTACTTTCCTGAGTTCACAATTTTCTCGATGTAAGATACTGTCAAATATTATCATACAATATGATACTTAAATTAAATCTGTTATAGATATGAAAATCCTAGCGTTTAAAGTAAGAAATTTTATCAAAAACAGACAGCGGGATGAACGAGAAAAGGTTTAGTAAGCTACTTATAAATTATTCTAAAACTCTAACCCCTTTTAATGTTAAATAAATTTTAATATCATCAAATGTAATAGAATCGAATTCAAATTGAATCTCAATTATGATATGGACCAATGAAACCCCAGAGCTATGTGGGCCTAAAAAATACAGGGTCCGTAGAAGAAAAGGCCGAACTTGGGCCAGCAGACAAATGAAAACCCACTAGGAACACTTCAATATAGATTTTTGTTTCTACAATGTTTGTCCTATTTAATATCTGTTTCATTATAACCAAGTCCAAGATTCCACTCAAGAGACCAAGGCTAAGTCAAAGTTCTTCATTCAAACACTTTATTCCGAAATTTGTCTTGATCGTATTCGCAAATTGTAAAATTGATAACAGGAAATTAACTTGGTTCCAAAGACGTGACTTTTGGAATTGTTAAAAAATTTTCAAGTATATTGGTGCGGGTAAGAGCCAAAAAGACTAACATAGCCTCAAGTCGGTACCACACACCTACTTAAGTCGGGATCCGAACACTATTATAGGGGTCAACAGCCTAATCGGCCCCAGACCCGCAAAGCACAATCCAATCGAATGTTTATACAAGATCTGTGTGCTTTTCTTACAGGTCGTGACCTGTAAGAAAAGTAACTCATGAAGACTTGCTAAGTATGATCCTGATAGATAGTTAAAAATTACCTTAAATCAGAAATTTAGGACAATGCCACGTGGAAAAGTTCAAATGGTAATGAATGTCAGCTATATATACCCCTTATATCACTGTTTCGGACTAATCAACACACGCATGCTCGTGGAGACCTAATTGTTTTTATTAACGGCTTCTTATCTACTCTTGTAACCTTTCAGTGTCTGAGGTATTATACCAATGTAATAAGCATCAAGAAGGATCCCATTGTAATTATAAATATTGTTGCTACCTCATAATACGGGGATAATTATCTTTACACCTCTTAAGATTTGACATAATTAACAAAAACACCCCTTGAGATTGGGATAATTACCATTATATTCCCTACTATTAGTTCAACTAATACACTATTATAATTACACTACCTAATCTGATGCATAACTACGATTACATCCCCCTATTCAGTAAACTAATAGCAATAGATGTAATGATAATTCTATATAATTCAGGAGGTATTTTGATAATTATATCAAACCCGGCCCAAGGGTGTTGAGATAATTATCGCCAATCGCCATAACATACAAGTGACCTCTTGCACTTATGCAAATGGGAAACTATTGTCCATTTATATATGGAGTGTATAAACTAATATACATGTATTAACCAACAAATCACTTTCTCCAAAAAAAAAAAAAATCACTTTAAAATATTTTTTATAGAGAAGCGATTACATTTAATCGGGGCTAATTAATAGTGGTGACAACAGGAAGCTGGGAACCAAGGAAGGCAGAAACGAAGCAAATTGTCCCGATAATAAACGATCCTTTTTATATTAATCGAGAAAATTAACAATGCTTTCAAATTCAAATGATTATCGTGTCAATCATTTTTTGATTTCATGCACCAATTATAATTTATATAGCAGACAAATCTTGTTTCGAAGGTTCTAACAGTAATTATATAGCTATATATAAGACTTTTGAATTTATGTACAACTTTTTCGTCACTTCCCCAAGCAATTATATTCAAATGGCATGCTCAATTTTCAACCACGAGCCTTGAATCAATTCATTTGTCATGTCGTAGATTTTAATTGCGATATCGTTTTTATCTCAAATTACTAAAATAAAATAAGAAATTAATATTTGCACTCCATAGAGTGCTATTCACGCTCTGCTTTGACTTTTATTATATGTAACTAACAAAATTGTCCATTTACATTATTTATTTATCATTTTGTTATTTATATGTTGGATAGTAAATAAATAAGAAGTGACGAATTCATGGAGTAAGATGTTTTTCTTTCAAATTTTAATGTTAAGCAAAATATTAGAAAGTTAACTCTAAAATTATTGATTCTATTTTAAATTTTTTCACCTAGAAAACTCATTAATTAGTTAAGAACATACATTGTAAACTCAAGAGTTAAATAATTTATCTGGTAAGAATTCTAAATTTAATAATTCTAAAGTTAACTTTTTGAATTTTGTTTAAGATTAAAATTATAAGTTCCTCATTATTAATATAATATCAAATATTTAAATAAAGTAACTAATATGAGATTTTGAAAAATCATTCAAAGAATTGATCTAGCTAGATACAAGAAAATGTAAAAGAAAAAATCAAGGTATAACTAAAGAAAGAATTTTGCCTTTACTAATTGTAGGGATTAATATTTAATATTTTCACCAAAATTGAAAATTATATAATTTAAAGGTACCTTATAATAATGAAAATATAAAAATTAGTTTCTTAATAACTAGTAGACAATCTTGTCAATTGTCATCAAGTGAAGAGCAATCACCAATTCTTATGAAAGAATAAAATTAATAATATAGTAACATAATAAATTATTATACCAATTTTTTCATTAATTATACGTTTCAAATCACAAAAGATCGGATCTGCTTAATAACTAATAATATAGGCACGACTTACAATAATGGAGAAAATCTTGCGACAAATTATAAAGACAATCTTCATAATCACAAGCTCGTATTTACACATATTATAATCGATTGTCATTATATAGTAACAAATTAAATCATTAGCCGCGGCCGTACGTTATTAAACCTTTTTTCACTTAAATATGCCAGTAAATTATTATCACCTAATAAGTCACAAGTACTATTTTTTCCTGTAGTAAATATAGATCCTAGATAAAAATCTTCCAAATAATTTCCCACCCAAATTTTAACAAAAAATGTAATAAATTAAAAAGCAAATTATAATTACTTTAAATGTTCCACGAAACAACATAGCAAAAACAATCGTAAGACAAGTCCTTGACGCGAAATTCCTACGCGGTTTATGTCTAGAGACCATGTAATAAAAAAATATTATAGTCATTTTCATGAATGCCCAATATCAACACATATTCCTGCAATCTCTTCCTCCTTCCCATTTGTACCCAACAAGCAACACAGTATTTGGTCTCACTGTGTCTACTTATATATAAACACGTCCATACGTAATACATACATACAGACACATAAAAGGCAAAATAGTAGAAAAGGAAAGAAATGGTGATTCCTTACTCATCGGCGACGATTGTCATACAGGCAGACGCCACCATCTTCAAAGACCTAGTTCAGAAACTCACCGGCCCACTGGATGGCTCCGCCCATAAGCCCCGCCGTAGGGCCACCGTACCACGGAGGTCGCCGTTCAAGCTTCAGGAGCGGAGGAAACACTCCTTACGTGATCTCGAGATAATCAAACATGGGATTATGAAATCGACTGGGAGCTCGACTCGGTCAAATGGGCTTTCTTCGTCGGTGAACGGCCCCGCGACGCCGGTTGGGTGTGATGCGGAGCGAGTTGGGACTGAGTCGCCGCTGTCTGAGGAGGAGAGGGCCATTGCGGAGAATTTTTATTTGCATGCTTCGCCGGTGAAGGCGGAGCCGCCTGTGCTGTTGACTTTGTTCCCGTTGACTTCGCCGAAGCTTGACCTTTAGAGTGTTTTTTCCCCTTTATTTTATTATTATTATTATTTTCTTTTCTTTTTCCTTTTTCTTTTTACCGTGTCGAGTTCCAATAATTATTTGATGTCCTAGAATTATATGGATTCTGAATTCTATACAACAGTTGTGAATTTAGCTGAGTTCCATTGCAAAGACCAATGAATCCTTGTTCTTATGTAGATCAAAAATAAAAACCTTTGTTCTTGATATATTGAATAAGGTTGATGTAATTTTTTATTACTAATCTGTGGGTATGAAAGATGGGAATGGGGATTGAACTCTTATTTCTCCTTAACCAAGGGCGCACCACGCTGATTAACTTAAAAAAATGACATCTTGAATTTGCTATTCTGATTTGTATTTCATTTATTATTCCATGATACGCTTGACTGTTAAAAATATCTCATTCACAATCCCATATTACTTTAAGGAAAAATTTAATACATTTGATATATATTTTATATAAGAAATAAAAAATAAAACATCTCGAAATAAACAGATAGGATCCTATATTCCATCCTATTCCGAATAAAGGATGTTAATTGAAAGAATTGTGTTTTTTTACTTACCCTTTTTTTAATAGTGATATAGCTTAAACTTTTGAGTATTTGACTACAGTCAGTTGGGTCACTTTAAAGCTAAAGACTAAGAGGAATTAGTCTCGTCCCATGATGACTCGACTAGAAAGGGACATAAAGCCGCTATAATATTATTATTATTCTATAAAAGCGAATAAAATAATTTTTCAATATCATTTAAATAAAGAATTGTTATGGGTGAGATACAATGGATAACCTCACACCAGTTTATTTATAAGATTCTTATTCTTAAAAAAAAAAATAAAAAAATTGCAAAGAAATCGAAGATGAATAATTAAATAAAGCGATCTAATATGATAATTTGAATATAAAAGGATATCAAGGTTGCATAGCCCTAAATCTATGAATTTTCTTTCTATCTATACTATTTCCTAGGAATGAATGTGTTGAGGTATATTTGTCCTCTACTGCTTGAAGTCCACACTTAGTACTGCCAATGTCCGCCGTGGTTTGTAATGATTGTACTTGGGGGTCATATGGATGAACTTGAAAGTTGGAGATGATGCTACATGGATTTGCTTTAGATGGTCAAGATGAGGTCGTATTTACAAATGATATAACCCTTAGATGTTTAACACGTATGACAACATATTGTCTGGATGATGTTCTTCTTTAATAGTGTATTGCGCTTATGTGAGTAGAATGGAAAGTGTTGGTTCATGAGCTAATTATGGGCTTATGAGCCGGATACAGATAAACCCATATCAAGAATATAAATAATATAGTGAACTAAATGTGAGTCCACAATCATACAAATCAAAAGATGAGCCAAATCAGTGAATATTAAAATCCACATCATAATATTATATGGATTTTTCGATTTTATATTTGAAGACAATAAACATAATATGGTACTTAAAGTAAATTGAGAGTAAAATTGAAGGAAACATCGAGAGTGAATCAAAGGTATAATACTAGGAGAATGGGAAAGAAACTAATTTTTTCTTTTTTCAATTTTATTTAAATAAGATTAAGAGATACTGAGATAGTTACCTCAATCGTGCTTACAGTTTGACCTAATCACTAGAACACTCCATAGATTTGAATTATTATTATTATATCTTCTATTGCTAATTCATTGGGTAAGAAGCTTAACGGAATTTATGTGGCATTACAATTGGCATCCCCTGAAAATAGCATAATGATTGAACATTATAATTAGATTCTTAATATACTTTGTTAAATTTTTCATCAATTGAACTAATAATACAGAACGTATGTTTTAATAATTCTACACACTTGAAAATTAATTTAGTTTCGTGTGAAGTCTATTGGCCTCATTTGGGCTAACCGGTCCAGCATTATGCAGCTGTTTCAGCCCAAAACGTGAATTCCCTCCAACTTCGTGGGCCTAAGCATCTCATGTTACTCAATTTGGAAAAACTATTTGAATTGTTTCCAATATTATAGCACATAATAGGAAAAAAAAAAAGGAAAAGAAAAGAAAAGGAAAGGAAAAAAAAAGAAATTAAAATAGTTAATTTTAGTGATTCACTTTGAGTGAAAGTCCACTAATTTTCGATGACGTACAAATGTTTTGATTAAAAAAAAAAATAAAGCATATGAAATGAAGCTAACAAGTACATTATAAGAAGTCTCGGACTTAATTAAGTTTCTGTATTAATATATTGATACAATAATTAAGCTAACATAATTGTTTGCACTTTGCAGTTCCATCTGTGCCATTCAATTTCATCCTAAATAATATGGGGACAAGTTAGTTTATTCATAAAGGATTTGACGTACTAGCTGTGTTACAACACAAATGTCAGTTGTTTCATGATAGCACAATGTAACAGCCTAATTGTTCACAATATAAAAAGTCTTATTATTCATCATGAAATAGGAGCCATAAGACTATTCTAAATTATTGTTTTGATACCTTAATATTATCTAGGAGACTAACGTTATGAATGGTTTAAAAATTTTGATGAGAAAAATAAAATGTTATTGAAAAAAAAAGAAATATAAAATTTCCAAGTTTATTTGGTTATTCAAAGAGAACGTAACATAGAGGAAAGGAGAGAGAGGGGAAAAAAAAAAACAATGAAAACTTATAATGTATTTTTGAAGGAAAGCAGCCTGAATAAGTTTTTAATTCATTTTCCTCACAATTTTGTGGGGAAAATGACTTTTCTCATCAATTAAATTACATTTTTCCTTAACTCTTTATTTCCTCAATATTGTCCTCAATGATCAAACAAAAAAA
>JACFYI010001176.1:1379516-1395783 GCA_014898755.1 Handroanthus guayacan
CACATTTTAGATACTATTTTAGGCGTTTGTTCCCTTCTCTGCTTGTGATGCTGGGTAGTTTGTCCGCATAGGACCTAAATCTTGGCGTTTTGTTTAATTGTAGTTGAATTTCTGCAGTTATAAAGATTTTTAAAAGGTTGTAATTTCCAATACCGTTGTCTTCTTGCCTGGCATGTAAGATGATTAAGGCGGCTAGATGATGAGCAGAAAGAAGCAGAGAAACTATCCTGTTGAGAATGAGGGATAAATAGAAATGATAAATTTTTAATCTAAAGCAGTAAATATAATGTGTATTGGGGGTTTAAAACCATAGGTTTGTTTTGTTTTTCTTTTTTAGGAAAATTCACCAGATAATTGTTCATAGTTTTAAGGTTGCCGAGAATGTCCATAGTTTTAAGGTTGTCAAGAATGGACTTTATGATTCCTTTTATGTTATAGCCTACTGAAGAGAGGGTGTAGATGTTATAGTTATTAAGCAAAATGACGTATCTGCTAAATGCTTTTTCGGCATCCCTTGAATTTCTGGAGGAGCTGAGTGAAAATACTTTGGATTAATAAGAATGAATTATGACTAGTACTGGAAGAATCAAAGAGAGGGGACTGAGAGGATGAAAGGAATTATGAGACTTAGACCATACTTGATGGGGACTAGTAGATATTTGGGCTGATTTTGTATTCGCTTAGTTGGACTAGAATTTTATATTGAACTTCGTATTGATGCTTTTGATGCACATGCCTTCAGACTTTCGAGAACGCTGATTTCTGTTGTAAGTTTGCCAGAGAAGAAAATTGATGTTCTTGAAATTTTGCAGAAAATTTTTACAGAATACAGACAGCCTTTTGCTCTGACATATTTGTGGATCTCTCTGATGGTGGTTTACCTTCCCATAGCAATTTGTCGAGACTTTATATTCAAATTATTGGACAAGAAGTGGATTCAAAGAATTTATGGCAGCAATTGTCTCTCAAATTCATTACCCGGGCTAGATTTTCCTCTCGGAGTCAACAAAACACACGATGATCCAGAAGTGGCTTTGAAGAGCTACTTTATGGCAGAAATGAGTTTAAGTGAAACTGAAGTTGGGCAACCATTACTGTTTAAGGATCAGGATGATGATTTGGACATCGTCGAAGAGGGACGTGAACTTAGCAAGTGGGAAGCAATGACATGCAGCCTTTATCTTGCTCCTGTATGGTTTATAACTGAGGTAGACTTTTCACCATTCTGTGTTCCTTTTCTGACATTTATGTACACATGAAGTATAAAAGAACCTCAAATATTAAATGAAAATGCTTGCTGTGATATATGTGCCTGAAGCGAAAGACATCTGGTATAGACTACTGAATATGCCATTGCATTAGGTTTCCAATCATGTCAGAAAATAAGTTTTTTATCATGCTAATTATGCCCATAAGTGACTGAATTATTCTACCCTATTGCAGTATTTATCAAATTCTGCTCTGGCGTACACCAGTGTGGCAAGTACAACTGTCTTGACTTCGACTTCAGGGCTCTTCACACTTTTGTTTGGAGCACTATTAGGACAGGATTCTGTAAATGCTGTGAAAATCGCAGCTGTCTTAATTAGTATGGCTGGTGTTGCGATGACTACTGTAGGAAAAACGTGGGCCCCAGATGAAACCCTTAGCGCCACTGAGTAAGTCTCTACTAGAGCATTTTGATGAGTGATATTCATCTCTCTTGAGAAGCATGCAAAAGTATTTAGTGTACTTGGGAGAAGATACTGATAAAATAAAATGGGCATATCTATTAAGCTTTTCTTTTTATTTTAAAAGAATAAGTTCCTGAAGTGTGTGGATAAAAGTTGAGTCGGTAAACCAATTCCTTCAATCACTAACCGGGATTATTAGCGGTGGCATATTTATAGTCTCTTGTTTCTTTTGGTTATTTGGAGGCAATAAAATTTTACCTGTGATTGCTATTAATTTATCATGTGTAGGACAAGAAGCCATTCTATCACTGGAGACATTTTCGGTCTGCTTTCTGCAGTATCATATGGATTATTTACAGGTAAAAGCAATACCATACGTTTTGGATGAAGCTTTGATATTTTAAATGAAGATTTCATTAAGTCTTAATTTGGCACATAAACGATATGTACTTCTGCAGTGCTTCTCAAGCGATCTGCTGGATCAGAAGGAGACAAGGTTGATGTACAGAAGTTCTTTGGATATATAGGACTCTTTACTTTATTTGGTCTCTGGTGGCTCGGTAAGCAATCGATACTTTTGCAGAATTCTTATTATTATCTTTATGGTGCCTGCAGTCATTTGATAAAAACTCAGTATATACTTCATATATACAAGTATTTTGGTTAAAAACATGCAGAATAATCGGAAATACTCACAGCTTCATTAAAAATATCCAACTATTTTTGTAAATTTTCATGGTTTCGTCTAAAACAGAATTGGAATTTCCACCAAAATTTTCAAAAGTTTACACCTCCAAAATATGCATTGACGCTGAATATTATTACCTTCCCTGTTCTGCATTAAATGAAAAATTGTTGTTTCAACGATCTGTTGTCGACTCTATTTCTGGTGTTGCAGCATGGCCGCTTAACGCCCTTGGAATCGAACCCGAGTTCAAATTTCCAAATTCAGCATCCATTACTGAAATTGTTCTGCTTAATGGCTTTCTAGGAAGCGTTCTATCCGATTATCTATGGTATGCGCTTCTCAATTCATACATACTCTATCTTGACCTACATTGGATATGAAAATTACATTTGTTTAAATCTTGAATATGCATATTTAGCTGGATATGTGACCCCTCAAGATCTTAAACGTGTTCATGTATTGGCTTGTTTGTGCTGATAATCTAATAACAGGGCACTCTCTGTCGTTTGGACAACCCCATTGGTTGCGACACTGGGAATGTCCTTAACGATACCGATAGCGATGGTTGCTGATATGTTAGTCCACGGTCGACATTACTCTGCCATCTATATCCTTGGATGCATTCAGGTGCGCTTTCCCTTTGTTGGAATGGTTTATTGCCTCAATACCACCAGATGTTTAACCTAATTATAGGAATACCTAGTCTTTAGGAAAATTACACTAACACCCCATTCTATAAGTTCAGCTTACCCAAAATTTAAAGGAGCCTTGTGTAATAAATATAATATATTGATTAAAATATTACAAGTAGATCCCCTGTTAATATAACATGCTCAAGGTTTCAAGGGTTTAATTTTAATGTTACACATATTTCATTAAATTCTTCCCGGATGGGACGTTATCGTAATTTTTCAAAGCACTTGAGGTGTTTCTGTAATTAGGCTAACTTCACTAAGTGATGATGTAATTGTAGCTTTCTTAAATGATTTTCCAATCAGGGTAAAAGTTCTTGGCTAACTTTTGATTTCATCTCAGGTGTTTGCAGGATTTATTATGGCTAATATCTCAGACAGGTTTTCTTGTAAAAGAAGATGATGATAAACCATAAACTGAAACTAACCTTAGGTTTTTAGTATCTATGATCTTTGACACACTTTATTACAAGTAACTTCGTAACAATTGTATATTGTGCCACACAAGGTACAGATAATTTTCCTAGATTTTCTTGTGGATTAGCAAGTTAACCCTTTCTGTCCTCTAAAACAAGGACACTTATGTAATTTCATGGGATATCTATGAAATATGAATTGATAGAGAAACTGTTAATACTGTAACAGTTTTTACTCGTGTAATTTTCTGAGTGGATTATTGGATTAGGATTTATATGATTATTGTCTTCATTTGATTAATTAAAAAATATCCAAGTATTTGTATTTTTTCATTTTTATAAGGTGAGTTATCCGATTTAATACAGGATTTACTTTAATATATGAGAGCTATGATTAAATTAACAATTAATCAAAAATATGAAAAATACGGGATGAGTATAGCACTCAAACAGGTGGGATGAGTCATTTAACTGCCCCCCCCTCTTCTTCTCCATCTTTCTTCGTTAGTTTTCACTGGTCCAGTCTTTACTCAGCTATGTCTTTATTTTTTTAATCATTTTTTTGGATAGTTAAATTTAAAAGAAATCCTGAATTTATGTTATCTGATTTTCCCCCCCTTGTCCTAATATTTTCTTACTTTACCAACTTAATGAGTCAAAGAGGTGTCGACGAGTCGAGCTCAAAGAAATTTGTATGCTCTCGAACTCGAATTACATATTTGAGCTCAAACTCGATTGTTTTCTTATTTGTTCGAGCTCAAAATATTAATTACTTTTAATCATTGGATATATTTTTAAAATTATTTAATAAATACTTATTTATATTTATTATTCATAAATATATAATATTTATTTAATATATATTTATTTAGATTTAATATACATGAGTACATAATATACAATATATATATATAATATAATTATAAAAATATATATAAATATAATTAAAAGCTCATGAATAATTAATTTTATGATCAAGCTCGACCACATTTTTTTCGAACTTGAGTTGAGTTTAATTCATTATATGCTGAACTAAACATTATATGAGTCTAGATTATATGCCAAACTTCTAAATATTCTTACCAAGATGTCGTACAATATTTACATCTTCTATTCTGGTTTGTAAATTCTGACAACAAAATAAAACCAAAAGAGAAAAACAAAAAATTAAATGAAGGGCTAAAGAGAAATAATAATATAAAACGAAGGGTTCTTCTTCATTAAAATAAAAAAAGAAGGAAAAAGGAAAAAGAAAAAGGCGAGGGGTTCTACTAGCGGGCACAACCAGACAATCCCTTCTGGTAAAGGTCTTTCTTTTTCGGAAGTCCAATTTCCAGTAGAGTTTCCTCGGCACTGCGGACTACATACGTCATAGATAAATCTTTTGCCCTCCGCCGACATAATAGAATCCATCTGCAGAAATCACGCGCAGGAACCCGCTGTTGTGTTTTCAAATTTCAATTTTTATTCTTATTTTCACGAATAATAATGGACAAGGGCAAAGCAGTAATAGGTTCGGGCCGCCGATGGGCCGTGGAATTCACGGATAATTCTACGTCGTATTCGTCTCGCGATATTCCGGATCCCCCGGGCTTCACTCGGGCTTCCCAAGAACAGGCATGTAATTGGTTTGAATTGATTAAATTTCTTGAAGTTTGGGGTTCCATTATTGGTCTGACTGGAGTTTGTTTGTGTTTTCTCTGTAGGATGATTCCGCCCTGAGCAAACAGAAGAAAGACGCTGAAGCCAATTGGAAAGCCCAGGTTAATATTGTGCTGTGATTTTATTCGAATTTGCTTTGAATTTGTGGAAAGTCCAAGTCTTGTCGAGACGTGGTTGTGCTTCAGTGAATTGAACTGTACTTGCTTGATCCACAACCAAGTGCTTGCTTAAAGAAGGTTCTTTGTAATTCTTTCTGTTTATAATATGGAATACAAACATGAAGATGAAGCACAAACTAGAATAGAGAATATGAAGTTCTTTGTTTTCTTTAACAAGTTTGAAGAGTAGTAGAATTTCTTTTGTAATCTGTTGGGTTTTGGCTATATAGAGAAGATGCTTGTATTATCCGTTTCATGAGTTTATGTTCTTTGATTTCTTTCAAAGATATGGGAAGTGCAGTCTTGGTTGCACTAGATTGAACGAGCTTCATTAGGAATGATAGTATTATTTTTTGATTCTTTATTAAATTCAGATTAACCCCTCATGCTATGATTGTTCTATCACCATACTCACTCTTTTATTGATTTATGCAAGCAGAAAGCATGGGAAGCTGCACAAGCACCTTTCAAGAACTTGTTCATGATGGCCTTCATGATGTGGATGGCTGGGAGCACTGTTCATTTATTTAGCATTGGCATCACAGTTTCAGCTCTTTTGCAGCCAATAAATGCTCTTCGAGGGGTTGGCAAAGGTGAGCAGTATTTTCCCCCTGCCTACTTCCAGTTCAGTTAAACGACATGAGTCGTGCCATTTCTACTGTGAGTTGATAGGACCATTTGTGGTTAATGGTGCACCAATTGTCTTGAGGACTTCTTTGGTTCTTAGCTTATCATATAAAAGAAACTTTTAGAAGTATATTTGATGCCTGTCATATTATGCTAATTAGTCACATACCAGTTGGGTGCAATCAAGAAATAGCACTTAAGTTCTTCACTCTGCATTGCTGTGGTGTTTCACATATATTGTTTGCGAATTTCAATTAGCTGCTGGTTTTCTATAAATTCTGCTGATCTGGGTTTGTGCGAATGAGCACCAGGGAAAAATGTTGTTATATGTTCAGAAATTTCTCTGTTGATTCATATAATTAAACTATTCATATAAAGGTTGTTATATGTTTAGAAATTTCTCTGTTGATTCATCATTTTCCATATAATTAGACTATGCTGATTATAATTACTTTGATTTGTAGTTTTCGAGCCTTACAAGGACAATAAAGTGGATCTCCTAGCACCTAAATTAGTGTTTGTCGCCCTCAATTTGGTGGGTTTAGGACTTGGTGTCTGGAAGGTTGGTTCTCTGATCTCTATGGAAGTCATTTTAAACCTCTGCTTAGCATTATGAATCATTTGCGAAAGCTTACCAAGTTCCATTTGTTGTCGGCAGCTTAACACATTAGGTCTTCTTCCAACTCATGTATCAGATTGGGTTTCGTCCTTGCCTCCTCCTCAGGTATGATGGTCATGGTTATATTGGATAATTACCTCAACATCCTGTAGGTTCGACATAATTATAGAAACTTCTCATGTGGTGGAGGAAATTATAATGTACGTTGTACACCCCCTGAATCAATAGAAAACTTAACATAGCATGTGTAATATTACAATTAGACTCTGTGAAAATTTGATGTATTGACCGAAACATTACAAGTACGCTCCTAGTAATCCGATGACATGGGGTGTTATTGTAATTTTCTAGACCTCAGGGGTGTTTTCGTAACTAGGTCAAACCTTAGGAGATGTTGAGGTATCGTGATCCTAACATTTCATTTATTCTTGTGGCCTATGGAAGGATGTGCTCTGTCATAATGAATTCTAATCTAAATCTTCAAAATTTGACCTTTTGTTCCCGTGATGTGGTTGGCACTTGGTCTAGAAAAAGCAAGTGCAGCTATGTTGATCAAATATCTTTGATACCATAGTTCCTTCCCCGGATATAAACACTCATGAGTGTTTCTTTTTCATTTTCTTTTCCATATTCAGGAGGTCGAGTATTCTGGTGGAGGCATTCCACTTTACTAACGTATCATTCCAGACAAGATTGAGAGTTTTAACGGTTTTAGTGGATGGAAGGAGACTTCTTGAGGCACGATCAATATCAGTGGTAGTATTGGTAGCGGCAGTCACACCTATTGTTCATCTGAGATGAACTTGCCATATACTGAAGACCCGCCAAAAAACAAGGTGCTTTTAGCCCTTACGTCTATTATTGAGTTCAAATGTTCCTAGTTCTACATGTAACATGATTATATACGATTCATTAATTTTGGGATGGCTTGAAATCATGATAACAGACTATAGCACACTTTTATGCTTTTATTGTTTGATAAACATTAGGTTTCATCAAAAGGAAAGTAGTAACTTACTGATGGGTGTTTGACATTGTTTGTACTCCGGTTTTTAGTTTTTAACTATTGAAAAGTGTTTGACAAAATGATTTCTATTTTTTCTAGTGAGAATTTAAACTAAATTAGGAGTTTTTAGATTCTGCTTTAGCTTTTCTGAGATGAAAAATAACATATTATCTTTATTTGATAGTGTGAGAGTATTATATTTCGGGGTCAGATAGTATGTATTTACTAAAACCTAGGAAAGCCACTTATTTTCTTAAATAATAATTAGATTTTTTCCCCATAATTTTCTGGCGTGCAATGGACTATTTTAGAAACAAGTTATTGCAATCAATTCTGTAACATATTTTCAGGAATCATTTGAACTATAGCCATGAAATAGTTGAGGATGGCATTCCGCAATGAACCACAAATTGTTCTTCACTCCAGCCGATGCTCCAAAATTCAGTAATAAAATATATCAAAATCTAATATCATCATACAAGAATATTTTAGTAATTTAATATTTAACGGGTAGCGGGTAGAATATTTTAGTAATTTAATATTTAACGGGTAGCGGGTATTCACGGCTGCGGGTGGGGATGGTGCTATATTCACATCTGCATACTTTATTAAATGAATAAAATTTCATATCAACACTCACCTCCGCAGAGAACATATTTCCCTACGTGTCGGGTAAATATTAGCGAGTACTCGTGGATACATATAGAATTGACATCCCTAGTCATGTGACCGAGCCGGCTAAAAATTAAAGTCAAGCCACAGATATTTAATGTATGGATTAATGATAAAGTCTGAGTGTTTTTAATTTCCTTAGCTATATGAACGAATACATTTTGTTCCCCCTCTATTTCTTCTTCTTTTTTCATTTTTTTCTTTTTGGCCAAAATTTTATGTCGGTATATATATATATATATATATAAAATACATCCTAATTCTGTATTCCTATGATAGATTAATTTTATTAATTCAAGTATTATATTACAGACTGCCTCGTTTAAAAATTTATGGTTTAAATATCTAATATATGGCCAATGAGGCATTCGTCCAAGTGGCAAAATGGAGGTATTTCCATTAGTGTGTGGGGTTGATCTCCATCAGTGTGAAAGACTATTAATGATGATTTTTCTACTATGTGCTAGGTTTTTAAGGATCTTACTTAAAGTTGTATTGATCTTTGTTTGCTACTGATGTATTTATATACTTTTCGAATATTGTAATTGTGGACTAAATAATTGAAGGAGAATAAATTTATAATATCATGATCAATGTTTATAGCCATTAAGCAAGCTACTTATTATTATTTCTGTCAACTGAGATATTATTATAACTCAAAATTTTGTGTCAGCAGCAGCCAAATTAATTAAGTCTTTGCGAACTTTGTGTATATATACGAATTAATCCACATTTTGTTGGCTCATTAATTACTCCCTAAGCTATTTAATTAATTAACCACAAGCTCATCAACTTGATGTTTAAATCGAATTCAGCTTATCAAGTTCGATGGGTTAGTTACACCTAGATATCTAAAAGATAAAGGGAACTTAGGCTAAAATATCTGGAAAAATAAATAAATTCAAACGGTCCAAAATTTGAGAAGTTGAGTTAGAAAATACATAAGACATTAAGTTCTATATATCCCAAAATTTTGGAAATACCAAAAATTTATGAAGAATAATAGAAAATTGTTCGAACTATACAAGAATCAAAATACCCCTTACGGACATAAAATTCATCACAGATTGATTAGTTCTATTAAAGAATTAAAGTCCATCAAAAAATAAACTCTTGTCATGGAAATTCCTTCACCGACCAAATAATCATGATAGAAACTTACTGTAATGAGTTAGTCACAAGTGTCATTATTCATATACATTTTGCTTATTTCTTAAACCTGTCAGTATTTTTTCGTGAGCCAATATCATAAAAGTCATCTATTTGTTATAGAATCTTATCGGTTGTAAATTTTTTATTAGTGAAGGGATATCTTCTTGTAATGAAAGTATCCAAAAAATATAAAAAGAAATATCATTAATTCTCAACTACTATTTCTTAAAATAATGTCATAAAATACTTAAAATATTAATTTATTTTGAAACTTCAAATATAAAATTCTGCGTCCAATTAACATCAACATATAATATTAGGACAAATGAATATTATAAAATCTTACAAGCTAGGACTGCACATTAATTGCATCTATAGTTAACTATTAATTTATCTACTTTCATACCCCCAACAATGTTACATAAAAATCTAACCAAGGATGTAATATTTGTCCATACATTGGAAATATCACTTAATTTCCATATCTTCCGTCTGTTTCAAATTGGTTAGGGAAGAATAATGAATATTATGTCAGGTCAGCTGCTGAATTTCTCTAATGTCTTCGGCTGCACGTCGGTCTCATCCGCAGCAGGCCGAGGTTTGCCCATGAACAGTTGCACCAGTAAGTTCTATGCCTTGAGGCCATTAAATAGGAATATATATATAATGTTATTTTATTTATTTATTTATTTATTTTTGCGAGAGAGAATGCCAAGCTAAAATTTACTAAATTTTCAAATTACCCCCTAGGTTACGGAGGTTGTTTGCCGTTGCTTTCTCTAGTAGCTATTCAGCTTAGAGTTACTGAGAAGTGCTTTTGAAAGTATTTGATAAAGTATAAATCTTGCTTTAATTTGCTAAAGCAGATTTAAGTTAAAAGTAGCCAAAATCTTAACACGACTTATGAGGTACTTTTAAATTTTGATTTAATTTCTCCCAAAAAAAAAAAAAAGAGTTTGAGAATAATATTTGTATTGTCTTCATTAAACGTCAACACCTCTTGAGGTTTGGTATGATTATCCAAGCATCCTCTAAAGTTTGGATAATTACTATTGCACAGCCTCTACTGGTAGTTTAACCCATTATGTGTTAGCTAAACTAATGATAGGAGACATAATGAAAATTATCCAAATCTCAAGGGATTTTCATAATTATGAAAAATCTCGAGGAGTTTAGAGGTAATTATCCCATAAAAATATCTACATCTAACAAACAATATAATTTTGTCTAAAGGTACGTGGAAGAAGAATGGGAGAAAAGAAAATATACACTACATGACGACTTACCGTGTTTGTTTTCAAGATCTACTAAGTGCTGCCAGACGAGGTATACGGAGTTAATTTAAATGTGACAAAATATTTTAAAAATACTTTATTTGTGGAGGTGAATTAATTTTGTTGCAGGTGTCGTTAGCATGCTACAAGTATGTACCCAAGATGGTCACTTTGAAAATGAGGTCCGTATGAACTTCAAATTTAAAGGGATAATTACCTTGCTCGATACCTCCTGAGATTTGGCCCAATTACAAAAATGTCTCTGTGATTTAAGAGATTAAAATAACATCTCCTTGTAGCCATTCAATTGACATGGTATCTTACTTGTATTATTAAACATTTAGGGATCTAAATGTGATACGCGGGGACTATTATTGTAATATTTCAAATCAAAGGGGGTGTTTATGTAATTAGGCCAAATCCGAAAGGATATTGAGATACTATTTTAAACCATCACGTCCTCATACGATGGTTTGTTTGATCAATTAGTAATTAGCATGGATTTGTGTTCTACATATTCGGCAACAGGATACATTTCTTTTGCACAAAAGCAAGATAGATGAGTATATCGACTACATTAAGAAGTTGTTGAGTTCAATGGACGATGGACGAATAAGCGTATCTCCCTATGATACGGCATGGGTTGCTCTTATCAAAGACCTTAGTGGACACGATATTCCTCAGTTTCCTTCAAGTATTGAATGGATTGCCAATAATCAACTATCTGATGGTTCATGGGGAGATGATAAATTTTTCTTGATATATGATCGGATAATAAATACCCTTGCATGTGTGGTTGCACTGAGATTCTGGAATTTTTACGCTGATAAGAGTGAAAAAGGTATCCTTTAGAATATTAATAAACATGATAAATATTTTCAGGCTTTTAATTTCATCAAATAACATAATAAATTCACGACATTTTGGCGAATATTTATCATGTTTTTCTCAGGTATATCATTTATTAAAGAGAATGTAAGTAAGCTTGGAGATGCTAATGTTGAGCACATGACTCGTGGATCTGAGGTTGTGTTTCCTGCACTCCTCGAAAGAGCTAAAACACTGAGCATTGATGGGATTCCCTATGATGCTCCTCTGATACAAGAGATTTATGCTGTAAGAGATCGGAAAGTGGAAAGGTTTATTAATTAGGACCCATTTTGGAAGTCCTTTCACTTTACATAATAAGCTAATAATTTATCTTGGGATAATTACCTCAACACTTCTTGATGTTTGGCAAAATGATCAAAATACTCATAGAAGTTTGGATGATTATAATGGCATCCCCACCACTAGTTCAATCGACTCATGTTTACATTCAGTTACACCCCTTGAGTCAATACATAATCACGATTATAACCCCCCTGTTTACACGGTCTACTTGCAATGTTGTAAGATTTTTAGGCGGTGCAATTGTAATTATTTGTTAGCTTAAACTAACAGTAAGGGTGTAGTAATAATTATCCATACCTCGAGAAGTATTTTGATAACTATGCTAAACCTCAGGTGGTGTTGAGGTAATTATCCCATTTATATAACCCCAAATGATTGGATAAACAACATATGAAGTTTAATTTCCATGTTAAATGGGACAAAATTTTGACAGGGTGCCTAAAGAATCTCTACTGTACAACTTGGAAGGATGGGATAACTTGGACTGGCCAAAGATACCAAAGCTGCAGACACCAAAAGGATCAATTTTCGCTTCACCAGCCGCCACTTCGTTCGCAGTTATGGAGACTAAAGATGAAAATTGCCTCAAATTTATTAAATATATTGTGAATAAATTCAATGGAGGAGGTATAAAAAAAAAATATATAGTCTTATATATTCTGCCCATAATGGTTACTTCTGAATCTTAGAACATGGAATTTTATGTTCTTTTTTGCTGAGACGATATTATATATTTTTAAGCACCGACTGCGTACCCTGTGGACATTTTTGCACGACTATGGGCAGTTGATCGGCTACAGCGCCTTGGAATTTCCCGATTCTTTGAGCCAGAAATAAGGAATTGTTTGGATCACGTCTACAGGTAAAAAAGTTACAGCCATTGAAATTGGTTAATACTGCAGGGTGATAGAAAATTGTTAATCGGTTTTAACCAAATGAGGACCCATCTGTTTTGAATTTCAGTTATTGGACTGAAAAGGGAGTTTTTTGTCCAAGAAGGTCTGAATTTTGTGATATTGATGACATATCCATGGGATTCAGGCTTCTTAGGTTGCAGGGATACAACATCGGCCCAGGTACTGTGAATGTCTGCACTTTGTGTGGCGGAAAGGAGAAAAAAGGGGTAATTACCTCAACATTTGACCTAATTACAATAATGCCCCAAGTTCTCTAGGAAATTGCAATGACACTCCTACGGCAATTCACTTGACAAAAAACTTGATGGTGTAATAACTTTATTAAGAAATTATTAATTAATGATACAGAATCTTTAACAGATAAAGAATGGGCTAGACATGCCATGGCATGCCAGCCTACCTCGCGTGGAGGCTCGTTTCTACATTGAAAACTACGGCGTAGATGACATATGGATCGGCAAATCATTGTATAGGTGATTAATTCTTTTCACTCTTACATTATTAGGTTCGGCCTACTAGTCGTATCCCAAGGGTTTAATATTTTAAATAGCTTAATGTTATCCTAAAAATTATGAATAGGATGCCGGAAATCAATAATGAAGCCTATCTTGAGCTCGCAAAATTGGACTACAACAGATGTCAAGCCCAACACCAGATCGAATGGAATCATATGCAAAAGTTCGTGTGCGAAAATAATTAGATCTTCATGTAGTTTTATATACAATAATTTCATATATGGTCATCCTTTAATCAATCGTTTCCAACAGATGGTATGAAGATTCCAATCTTGAAGAATTTGGGATAACCAAAAAGGATCTCCTCCTTGTCTTCTTCCTGGCCACTGCAAGCATATTTGAACCCGAGAAATCAGGAGAAAGAACAGCATGGGTTAAATCCCAGATTCTTTCTAATATTCTTTTAACTTATTACTTCATCAAAGAAGCTAAATCTTCAGACCAAACAACTACGGAATTCGGAAAAAACATCTCCAATATTGGCCGAGATAAGAAAGGGTAACCAATTACATCTATATTTTCACGCACTTAAAACTATAGTCAGTAATTAGGATTCACTTACATACTAAACTAATTTTTATTTATTTATTTTTTCGGTGTTGGTTGGGGAATACAGTTACAAGAATGTCCAAAGAATTATTAGTATCTTGTTTGAAGGTCTAACAGAATTAAAGAAGGACTCGAAACATCGGATTAGCACAGATATCAGTGACCTACTGCACGAGGCTGTGAGTTCATTCCGACCCATTTCATCATAAATATATATATATATATATATAGCAATAATTGCCTAAACACCCCCTAATTAAGTTTTGGTATTTAACAGATCTTATACTTGAGAAATTACGATGATATTTTTTGCATTCAGTTAATAACGAAAACTTTAACAAAGAACGTGCAGTAGATTCAGTTAATTAACATGCTTAAGTTTTCAGGAGGTCTAATTGTAATATTACATATGCTCGGTTAAATTTTCTGCTAGTTGAACTAAGTGCAAATAGTTTTATTTTAATTTTCAAAACCTCAATGGATATTTTCGATCATAACTTAGGGGGTTGAGTTAATAATTCCTTATTTTTTCATATTAAAGTTTGTGCTGAAATTATTTATTTGTTTTACATATGGTGAAGTGGGGAGCATGGTTAAAGAAGCTAGGTGAAGGAGCAGAGGATCAAGGCCAAGAGGTGGAGCTGTTAGTGAGGATAATAAACATTTGTGGTGGGCGTATTGCCTCTAAAGATATATCATGCCACCAAGAATATAAGACTCTCTCTGAGCTTACTAATAAAATCTGTCACCAGCTTCAAAAATTTGAAAACGAAAAGGTGAGATAACAATATCAATATTTTTTTTTCCCCTAATTTATAATATTTTAACTTTTCAATAAAGTGATCATTAATTCTTGTTAGTTAATATTTAGTCTCTGGAAAATCCTCGTATTGCTTTGTTTCGTTCTTGAGTTTATATTTTAATTACACATAAATTACACACTATACAGGTAATCGGCATGGAAGGGAAGAAAGGTAAATACAGGGAAATTGAAAAGCATATACAGTTGCTGGTGCAGTTAGTCCTTCAGGACTCCCCAGATGGAATAAGCAAGGATATAAAACAAACATTTTTTGTGGTGGTGAAAACTTTTTATTATAGAGCTTATTTTACCGTGGAACAAATTGAAAACCATGTATACAAAGTACTCTTTGAGCAAGTCGTGTAATTCTTTAGGTAACTTTCACTTACATGTGATGTGGATGGTTAATTAATAAAATGAAATTTGCTTTCACTTACTAAATATGAAGGCAGAATGTTTTGGGTGGTAAAAATTACTTACCTGTCTGTTAGTTTTATATGTATACATATGTTCATTTACTTTGCTTGATTGGATGATTGTGTGTTGATGAAATGTATGATTAGATGTAGGATGTACTCATTTGATTAATTAAACGAAATCAAAGCATTTTTCTTAAATAAATTCAGTATTTCATAATAATAATGTTCATATATGTGTATATAGTTAAAAAAAAAATCAGGATTTTAGATACAGATTAATACGAAATATTGCAATACCAACAATACCAAAAGCAAGCATTCATGCAGATTGCTCGTCTCACGTTTAGTACATTTTCTCAAAGGGCCTTAGTTTAAAGTATGAGTTTCTATATATATATATATATATATATGAAAGTAACTCTAGACCAAGTTGGATCGATAGCTGATGTTATCCAACTAGATCGAATGAAGTAAATTCTTCACCAAACTCATTAACTCAAAAGGTTAAGTTAAAGATGGAACAAACAAAGCTTGGGTAATTGACTCATTGTCAAACAAAAATCCAAGAACACTATTATTATATATAGTTTGCTTGAAAATATCTAATTGCCAAACATGCAGTATTTAATCCTTTATTGGGAATATCTATTTACCAAAAAAAAAAAAACTCATTATTTGTAGAATTACACAACTGGCTCAAAAAGAACTCTAGAGACATGATTCTCAATTTGTTCACTAGTAAAAAGGGCCCTATAATAAAATGTTTTAGCCACTGCTAAAAATATCTGCTTTATATCTCTGCTCATAATGCCATTGGAGGAATCCTGCAGAACTAACTGAACCAGCAATTGCATGTCCTTCTCAATTTCCTGGTATTTACTGCTCATTTGCTTAGTTTTCTTCCAATATTCCATGGCCATTACCTGCATTATTTACTTGAATTTAATTCAAATACGGCACGAGACCAATGAAGAAGAGTATATATTGATCATACCACATAACAATATTACCCATATTCTAAGTTCTTAAAAGAAACAAAGAAATCAATGTCATCAGAAATTAACTCAAATTTGTGTCACCTTTTCATTTCCGTTCTCTAAGTTGGTGATGATTTTATTAACAAGCCGAGAGAGAGTCCTGTATTCATCATGGGACAACATATCTCTAGAGATTACATGGCCGCCACAAATGTTTATTGTCTGTATTAGTAGCTCTACTTGTCCAAATTCTTCATCTCCTTGACCTCGCTTCTT
>JACFYI010001176.1:1405409-1422007 GCA_014898755.1 Handroanthus guayacan
AAAAAAAAAAAAAATCTTGTGTTCTATAAAACATATCATTTGTCATGTGCTTATGTTCAAAAGAAATACATGTAATGGACTTTTGCAATAAACAATTGGCTTTTTAATATATTTATATATTTTTATTTGTTATATTCTCTAACCGATAAAACTGATCCAATCCAAACCGACTTTAATTGGTTTGGATTTGTAGAAAAGATCAAATCGAATCAAACCGATCAATAAAAATTATATAATTTGGATCGGATGAATTTTTGCTTCAAAACCGATCCAAATTAGACCGCGAACACCCCTAATAACAATACTTTTAAGATAATAAGAGTGGTTATTGCTTTTAGGGATGGTTATTACTTCTAAATGCGCGCACAGTGTGCCATGTAGCTCACGGGTGGTTATTGCTTTCAAGGAACATTTCAAGAGCACCACATGAAAATATAAACTAGATTTCCATGATGTTCATTGGACTGGATTTACCTAACCAACCCAATTTAACTGGTTTGGTTTCAATCAGGTGATCGATCAGATCTATCGGGTAAAATTTGATTAGATCCAATCATTTAATTTATTAATTGGGACAACGGGTTCCGATTTTGAAAGCTACAAAACCCAAGACTGAATTCCATGACCCGATTGAACTACAAAAAATATATTTTTAAAAAATTACATACCTAAATTATTACTAATTAACATATAATAAAAGTTTAATTTCTAATAGTCCTTAATCTAGGTCGAAAGTCATAGTTAATCCCCCATAAACCCATCTAGTTGACAGTGGGATTAGTGGGTTAAATTTTACCTTTTTATTGACAGTGGTCAGTGGAAAATGTGAATAATACATCAAATATATCAACAAATATAAAAAACAATAAAATTATATAAATGATCTATATCGGCCTTGAGCAGAGCCCATACTCGAGTTTGTTATGATTGAGACAGAACCAAAATGGGTCACAGTTTATGGGTTGGGTTAAGTCCCAAATAGCTAGGCTTAACCGAACCCTAGCACTAAATTATAGTTGAACTGGTTAACCAAGTACATGCGTGAAATTTACTCATCTTGACAGGGAACTTTCAAAAACTAACTTAAAAATATTTTGGCCCTCAATTTAGTTGATGTAACACATTGTTTCTCACGAGGATTTTCATGCAAGATATATATATATATATACTTAGTGAGCTATCATATAGCTCCAAAAACGAATTTTCAGGCAAAATACATGGTCGAAAACTCAGCATGTGGCTTTTATGTGACTTGTCAAAGGATATTCTCCTTATTTTTGGCCGGAAAAGAGGGAAAAATGATGAGGGTGTCCTTTGATAATTAGGTACATGGTCATTTACTGGTTTTGATCGCAAAGTGCTTTGTACTTATCTTGGCAGGTAACAAACTGGAACAAATAACTGTCGTTTGCCCTTCTACAAATCTGACCAAATATATATTTACATACAACAACTAATCGAGTTCATCTCCAAAACTTACTTCTACAGTGATATCTCATCCTCCAGGACATCAATCGGCATGTTGCAGATGATGTTGAACCGTAGCCAAATGCATTAGAGAGATTGAACTGTGGAGTTGATAGACTATACATCCTTCTTGTATACGTAGAAATACAAAGAATTAAATGGAAAGAGGGATAATAATTGTACTCATCAATACTTGCAAAATATATAGGGTTAAGCAAGAAGGGGATAATTAATAATTAATTGTATCCCTTATTTGACATTGATTTATTAACTATATCCTAAACCTCACATATTAAAAGAAAGTCCCTTTTTTCAATGAAATTTTTCATTATTTATCTATTTTTTCTTGTCATCTGGCTCCTACTGCAAGTCGTTTTATGTTTTGAAATTTCTAAACTAGACTTGGGTAGCGGATAATGGTTAAATATAATATTCTCAAGATTGGCTGGCAGAATTGGTCATGTTAGTCACTATCAGTACTATATGTTTTCTACCTGTAGTAATTTTTCTCATTGGCTTGATATATAATAAAAGACAAACATGCACATTAATAAAATGCCTACTATGATGCTTGTTGTGAGATATTTGGTCAATTTTATTGACTAATATTGAATTTGAGCAGCGTTTTCGGCATAATTTAAGCATATAGTCAAAATAAGTTATATTACTTTATTTTATATATATAAATATATATATATATATGTACAAACAAAAGTCAACATTCCATAACAAGCTCAAAAGAATAGATATGTTGTCGTCATGTTAGTCACAAACAGTGCTATTTTCTAGTTACAGTAATTTTTATCATTAGATATAAGTAAAGACAAACATGCATATAATATACACATAGATATAATATATAGAAGTTGCACTGAGGTCTTGCTCTAGTCAGAAGTCTCATTTCATAGAGATTATGAGTTTAATTTCTACCCATGTACGAGACTTTTTTTTTTCACTACTGTATGGTAGCTTTAGTGATAGCTTTTGGTGGTGTTATATATATATATATTTAAGATTTCATATATGAATGTAGTAGTTTTGCTATGCCCCAAATTATGTGTTCATGAGCACTTAACTACTTTTCAACTTCCACAAATTATTGAAGTACAAAATAAATAGTTTTCTACATTTTAATTATCATATTATATGTAGATATGATTTGTAGTAACAAATAAACTAACTGATAATTAAATGTAGCCGAATTTTTATTAAACCACTATAATTGATTGATTTGGAAAGATTATGCAGTAGTTTAGAAATGTCAAATGAGAAGCCAATTATTTGGCTCGTCCTATATTTGAACAGAAATTGTAAATTAAATATGATTAATTCGAGTTGAAGCAGTCAAATAAAACTTCCTGAATTTGTCATATAATTTAAGCTTTAGTTCTAAAAAAAAAAATCCTTGAATAGTAAATTCAACAAAAAACTACACATAGATTTCTCGGTTCACTATAACAAACTTGAACAATTACCAAGGTTGAAAGCTCATTTTAATAGAAAATAATGGTTGAGAAAAATCATTTGCTATGGCTTCACTATAGCAATGATGTGTGGTTTCTGCAGGGGCTGCGAAAAATTTACCTTGGCATATATTGTCCCGTGGATATTTTCACCTCAGTGTGGCCATGGCAAATGATGTCTTTACTTCCACTTTTTGGATCATTGGTCACCACATCTACTATGACTTTTATTGGCTACTACATTCACCACACTATTACTTTTTTAGTTGCAAATATTCAATATTTTTGTAGTGGTTGAACTCAAAGAGTACTGAAAATTTAGCTATATCATGACAAAGCAAAAATTATTGTCAATTAATTAAAAGAATATATCAATGGTAGCAAAATAAAAATCAACGTTGTCACTCAATACATGTCACTAAAGATAGTTTTTACACTATCCTTAATTTTTTGTCGTAAAAGTTTATTTTCTATAGCATCATATCACCATGAACAATTAGTCACTGTTTGCTTAATCCACATGTTATGCATTTTTAATGGAACGTTTTCAAAGATTGTGGTTAGTTTGGCTTTTCCATGTTTTACGTGTCTCAATAATTGAATTATAATTTTGAAAGAAGTGGTAGACATTTATGTTTCTTTTCTTTTTGTGTAATGAAAATCAAAAGAGTCACGTTTGTGGAATTTTATGTTTCTTTTCTTTTCGGGTAATGAAAATCAAAAGTCACGTTTGTGGAATTTTATGTTTCTTTTCTTTTTGGGTAATGAAAATCAAAAGAGTCACGTTTGTGGAATTTTATGTTTCTTTTCATTTTGGGTAATGAAAATCAAAAGAGTCTCGTTTGTGGAATAAAAAACCAAGAAATACATCATACGCTTCATCATTATTTCCCAGTACAAGACTATAAGGATATTACATCAACTTGCATATATTCTTATTTCCTTACAAGATGATACTCTCAAGTATCACATATTCATATGACTGGTTCGAAGAGTACTTTGTATGTATGCATATCTATAATGTCATCTGCATTATAGGCACCGTAGTAGAATGTTTTCACAACTGATAAAAATGTTTGCTTGATATTCCGGTCGATGCCATCGGATTCCTCAAGGACTAATTTCACTAGTGCTTGCATGTCTTGTTCGAATTCCATATTTTTTAGGCTACTTTTTGCTGTCTCCCAATCCTCATTTGCCAACACCTATACATTCAAGTAAGAATCTAATTATGAGATATTATATGGTTCCGTTTGAATAATACACTTAAATTTCTATGTATAAAAGTGCTTTTCTTACCTTCTTGTTCTGAATTAGCTGAAGCTGCCGACAAATTTTACTAGTGAGACTGGAAAGAGTCTTATACTCATTATGGGACAATATATCCTCCTTATGAGCAATATGACCAGCACAAATGTTTAATGTGGTTGCTAAAAGCTCTGCTTCTGAATAATTATCCTCTCCTTCATGTAGTTTGGTCAACAAAACAACCCACTATACAAAAAGCCAAAACAAAAATATATCAATGGAATTTCGAAATAAAAATAAGGAAGCAGAAATGAAACAAGAAATTAAGGTTAATCGGATCCAATTAAACTCACAGCATTTTTAAGTTGGTGCTTGGTGTCTTTGTCGAACCCATGTAGGAGTTGGTCGAGTGTTGCCAATAGATTGTTGAGAAGTCCATGCTCACTCTTAGTACTGTCCAAAGAACATAAATGACGGAAATAAGATACTATTAATAATAGCAATTTTGGAATTTAAGATTGCTGAAAAATTGGAGTAAGTTAAAATCTTAAATGAGAAGATAAGAACTCTTTATTCTTTTTCTTTTTTCTTTTTAACTTTGATTTACTTACTGGCATCTTATTTTCAGAAATTATAAGCTCTTATTTAAAAAATTTGCGAAACATTTTCTGATATTTTATAAGCTCTTATAATCTGACCCAAACACCATCTAAAGACAAAAACGGAAAACAGAGAGTTGAAGCTAAGTTATACATATATGTACCTTTTTGTTTTCCATAGGCTATTGATGTTGTTTCTGACTGCTGTTAAAAGTGCAATTTTGTGATTTGATGTCGTAGTTTCTTCGTTGAAAAAAGATGTAATCATCTCAGATATAATTTTCGATTTGGCCCATGCAGTTCTTTCTTTTGATCTCTCAGGCTCAAATATGGTTGCGGTGGCTAAAAAGTAAGCACGAAGGAGGTCTTTCCTGGTTACCCCGCATTGTTGAATATTGGAATTTTTGTACCATCTGGGAAATAAATCAGAGAATATAAATGAGTTAGTACAATTAATTAATTACTGAATTTTGAATGAAAGAAACTATTTAAAGTTTCCAAGACGTGCTCTTGCATATGAAGCCACTCAATCTGATGTTGTGTTTGGCATCTGTTGTAGTCTATTTTTGCAAGCTCCATGTAAGTATCATTACTAATTTCTGGCATCCTGCGTGTATGATAAAGAGGATGTAAGAACGATGATGATTTACCATCTAGAATATAATAGAATATCCTTTCCATTTTATTTCATCTTTTATTATTAGATGAAGTTGCGATAGTTCAGTTGCACAAGGTAATTACAGTTCAAACCATCCTAATAGTGAATTTATAGTTTTTTGTTTCTTTTAAAGGGAAGGGCAGAAACGAGGATTAAAGGGAAGACGATGACAATTCACTGAAGGAAGGGAATTGAACCGCTTGCCGTCCCCCAGAGGGATTTTGAGGTAGGTAGAATAGAATTGAAGAGCTTTTCTTAAATTAGCCATATTTCAAGGAGGTTTTGATTAATAAACCTGTCAAAGTTAGAGGAATAATTATTTCAACTCCCGAATTTTGGTCTAAATATGAAAATACCGGATGTGGCTTAAAAAATTATTGTAATACTTCTATCATTATATAACTAACAAAAATTTTCAAAGTATGTACAATATTATAATTATATCCACCAAAAATTAAGTATGTCAGATTAAGTAGGGGTTGTACTTGCAATCTTTCACTCAATATATCACACTTTGAGTGGTCTAGTTGTAATTTTCCACTCAATGTGTTGCCTTTCAATGGTCTAATTATATCTGTTTAATTTTCCGCCAGTAATGAACTGAATTAGGGTGTTACCATAAATTTACAAACTAAAGAAAATGTTTCTGTAATTAAGAGTGACGGGGAATGCTAAGTTAATTATCCCAAAATTAAACAAGATAAGCAAATAGGGGAAGGTCGAAACTAACCTGAACAGAATCTTGCTAATCCAGACATCATCGGCAGCACCATAATGCTCCAGATAGAATCTAGTTAATACACGAGGTAGGCTGGAATACCATGGCATTTCCAATCCAATCCTTATCTGTAATTTAATATGATTATCTATTAACAGGAATATATTAATATATTCAACAAAAAAATTTCTAATTAAATTAGGGAGGGAATTATGGTAATAACCTCATCAGGTAAGTGTTTGGATATAACCCATCTGTCTAGAACTTGATTGCTCTCTAGCTTTTCCTCTAAAAAGTTGTACGCAAATTGTTCGGCTTCTTCAAGAATTTTTTCTCCTGGAAATCTGATTTGGGAAGCCCTGTAGAGATTGTATATTGGCGATGGAGACTCCATAATTTGACCTCCGAAGCAAGAAAATTTGTTGTCATTCTTGAAGTTCCTAAATACATCTGCACAAAATTAGAAATTGTCAATTAATATTCTTGGGCAACTAAATTATATGTTTCCACATATACAATATATATATATATGTATGTATGTATATTAACAGGTTATTCGTACTCCGTACGTCATCCCCTCAATTTATTAGCTTTGATATGTTAGGTTGTCCTTCAAAAATAACTTAATATAGCACTTTTGTTTTTTTTTTTTTTTTGGTTAAATTTAAAGTGATTAGAGTGGTTTGGCCCTCAAGGGTATTTTTAGGTGAGATGTACAGCCAAAAATTGTCCCAAGCGAATTTTCAAGCAAAATATGTAGTCAAAAAACTAGAATGTAAATTTCCAATTGGATATTCAAGCTAAATATGCAGTCAAATAATTATCATGTGGTTTTGATATACCATGTAAATAATTTTCTCGTCACTTTTCCTAATATCAATTTTAAAAATTCCTGTTGAGAAATTAATTTTTGACTGTGATGATGAAAAATAATGAGAATGTTCCTCAGTAAGCCGCCTAAAAGCAATCTTTTGGCTATGTATTTTATTTGAAAAAAATCACTTGGAGGGCAAAGTTGTTCAATGACTTTAAGCTAATGCGGTGAAATATTTTTAAGATATTTTTTATTTTTGAGGATGATGTACCAACATTAATAAATTTAAGGCTTGAAATGTCATTTCCCCTGTATTAAAAGAAAGGAACAAAGAATATACTTGGATCAACATCATATCCTTGCAGTCTTAGAAGCCTGAATCCCATAGATGTGTCATCAATATCACAAAATTCCGAATGCCGTCTGCTGAAAACTCCCCTCTCTGTCCAAACACTATCATTGAAAAATCCTTTGATAAGTTATTCATCAAATTCCTAAACACAATTAACAGCTCTTTTTAAGTTTAGTTATTCTTCTTTTTTTTCTAATAAATGTACAGAAGTTTCAAGTTAATTGTCTAAGTCATATGGCTTAATTTCTTTTATACCTATAAATATAACTTAAGCAATCCTGAATCTCTGACTCAAAGAATCGAGAAATCCCTAAACGCTGTAGTCTGTCAACTGCCCAAAGTCGTGCAAAAACATCTACTGGATAGGTAGGTGGAGCTGCAGAGAAATTTATAAGTAGTAACGAATAATTAGAAACATGTACATAAATGCTAATAAAATCGTGTTAATTGATTATAGTTGCATTAGATACATTTGTTTTATTTTGTATACCTCCTCCATTAAATTTTTCCACGGTATTTTTGATAAATTCAAAGCATTTCTCATCCTTATTCTCCATAAATGCAAAGGCAGTAGAAGATGGAGAAGTGAGAAATGAGCCATCAAACGCTTGCAATTTGAGGAGCTTTTGCCAGTCTAAGTTTTCCAATCCTTCCAAACTGTATAGTAAAGATGTCGGCACTTTGTGCACCATCTCCATTGGTATCCTGTCAATCAATGTAAATATTTTTCAAATTAGACTATATTTTTATGCATTTAAGTTTGCCACATATATTGCATTTATTACTAAATATTTTTATAAGAAAATATTTAATACATGTGGCATATATTTAAAGGCATGGAACAGGAAATGACACACTATTTGAAACAGAAAATCTCGCCCCATAAATGCCACCTCGAATTGGAAATGCAAATGACCCCAATTGTGGGGCAGATTTTGCATTTGCTTATTTACCAAATAAAATATGAAACAGACAATTGTTTTCTTAAATGTTTCTCCAAAAATGGTCTTTGAATAATGAATAGTAATAATAAAAACTGTGTCAGACTTAATATGTTACCGTGTCAGTTTCTCTTCCCTAACATTATATATCTGTTGTATAATGGAAGCATCATAGGGCATATCATCAATGCCCAATTTTCGAGCCCTTTGAAGAAGGGCTGGAAATATAACTTCAAACCCACAAGGCATGTGCTCAGCATGCGCGTCTTCGAGTTTATACACATTTTCCTTGATATATGATATTCCTAAAATTGAAAATGAAATTAAAATACAAGAATTAGTATGTAATTAATTAATAAGCCAAGTTTACTTAATTTTTTATTGTGCCGCAAACCTCTTTGACTCTTGTCAGGATGAATATTCCATGATCTCAATGCCACAACAGATGCAAGTGTATTTAAGAGCCGATCATACGTGCAAAAGAATTTTTCGTCACCCCAAGAACCATCAGGGAGTTGATTTTTTGCAATCCAGTCAAGAGTAGATGGAAATTGAGGAGTATCACCTCCATTAACATCTTTAATAAGAGCAATCCACGCTGTATCATAGGGTGATGCACTTATCCGTCCGTCGCCTATTGTGCTCAAAAGCGATTTAATGTATTGGATAGCATTCTCAATTTTATTGTCCTTCAAGAAAAAAAAAATATCTATATATATAAATATATATAATAAAAAATGTAACAAAATATGTCACTGGCATGATCATAAATAAATAAATAATAAAACCCTCTTTTTTCTCTTTAAAATAGAGGCTTATATTTGTTTGCCGGTATAAAAATTATACATAAAAAAAAAAAATTAAATGTGTAACACGTTAATTGCTATAACTTCATCGGTGGATGTTAAATATATCAAAACTCTCTCTAGAAAATTCCCCAAGCACCAACAATTAAAGGAGCAAGAAATATTGTCTTACAAGAAGAAATTACCAGAACTTTCCTATGATTTAAAAATACTACCGCTGAGATTGATAAATCGGTTTTATGCTATAGCCACCGACTTTATACTTGTAGGCATGGAGAGGGGCCAACTTGAGATTGAAGAAAACCAAAAGGAAATCTGTAAGGCTTAGAATATTAGAAAAAGGTCAGGCAAGTGGTGTGTGAGAGAGAGCATTCATAGTGGGTGTATTTACACAAATTTATGAAGTCAAATTAATAAAAGTTGCTTTTTTGGTCTCAATTTTTCAGAGCACTTGACAACTCAATTTCATCTTACAGTGGAATCATCTTTCTCACGCACCGGCAGCGCATCAAAACTTGCAACTGTAATAACATGAAGTTTCATTAATTTAACTCAAAGATATATATATATATATAAATATATACATACATATATATGTATATATACATACATACACTAATTGATATGTTCTGAAAGAATTTTAGTTAATTAATTTTGCACGCCATATATATATATATATATAAAGAAAGATATACATACCTTGATTCTCTGTTACTCTCGATACTTGCTTGTGATGAAGTGCTTGGTAATCCGAAGATACGTGTTTCTTTCCGTTCATCCATGTACCTACGCATGATTAACATCGTATGAAGTTAATTTCAATACTTCACACTTCCATTTAGGACCGAACGTTGACCATGTTGATTTATTTTAATTCCTAAGATCAAGACACAAACATAGTATTAAGTCCCTAACGCAAGAACTAATTAATTCTTACTGTTAAAACATTCTGGTAGTCGAACCTTTGTTGACATCGCGATTTTGCAGTTAACTACTGCAGAAAAGTTCAGATTTAGAGTGGAGATAGAGCTCATCTTTTAAGTTAATTGGGCTTAATTGTTGGGTGTGCAAAAATAAAATTGAGAGAGAGATTTATAAACGGAGGCTGAAATATATATTGAAATGTAATATTACAAAATGTTTCCAAAGCTCATGTACTACAACTTTGGAAAATCACTCTTTCCAATACTAAATGTGCTCTCAATTTTCCTCTAATTGCCTTACCTTGCTTATGCTAATTTACGCAAGAAGCATACATATATATATAGTTAGGGAAGGCTTAACATCCTTAGTACTCCTTATTTGTTGACTTGACTCCTTAAGATCTATAAATTGTTGCCCCAAGTTTCCTTGCAACGTGTATCATTGTTTAACCGCTAAGATATACAAATTTTTTTTAACACTAATTAGGGGGCCGTTTGGGACCAAGGAAAAAATGCAAAAAATATACAAATTCCATGTTGCTTTCAATTTTTATTTCTCCTTTTTGGTTATAAAAATGTTAATTTGAATTCTTCACACTCTCTTGTGGTTGGATTTGATATTAAGTCGTCACATTGTGCGGTAGGTGATGCCAATTTGAAGTTGGAATAGTATAGGATAGGAATGGCCAATTCGATCCTTTTCTTCTTTTCCTAATTTGTTTTTCTTTTTTAATTTTTTTTCTTTTTTCTTTTTTTTTTCCTGTTTTTTGGCCTGGGCTGCAAATTCTCAAGTCTGAACAATATTTATTGCCGAAAAAAAAAAGAAATGAAAAGAAAAGAAAAAGAGAAATTGGATTTTCTGGATAGTAATTAGTATAATTAATACAATGAACAGTTCCATTGGATGCATATTAATTAAATAATAATTATTATAATTAAAACAATGACTCTTCAACTATACGTGAATAATAATGAAGTAAAAGATCAGCAGTCATTTGATTAATAAGAGAGCAGATAAAATTACGAGGAATATATATATATATATATATTATGGTGAATAAATATTACAAAGTTGCTAAGAATTAACTCAACTACATGTTTGGTACAATAATACTAAACATGTAATTAGCTCGACTTAGAGGGGGTTTGGTTAAGTTTATTTAAAACATTTTATAAGTTCCTACATCTTATAAGGTATTTTTGGAATAGAAGTCAGATCTTTTTTTAAAAATAAATTGTTAAAGTGTTTGGATAAAATAAGAGCTTTTAACTTATAAGATGTTAGTAATGACAATTTCGTAAGTAAAATAGTTAAAAATGAAGAAGCATATGAAGATCTTAAAAATAAGTTAGGATCTCCTTACTTTTCTTAAAAGAGCTTATAAGCTCATAACATTTTATTTTGGAAGCTAATAAGATCTTTTATGAAAAATTTTACCGAATTTGTAGCATCTTATAAGTTCCGAAACGCCCTCTTAATCAAACAAGGGACATAATTACTTAATAACTTGTCAGACAAATGTAGTGAGTCAGAAAATTAATTAAGACATATATTAACTATTTACGTTATCAACCAGGACTCTGGTTAGCTTTCCAAAAAAAGAAAAAAAAAAAAAAAAAAAAAAAAAAAAAAAAAACAAGACTCTGGTTACATATATAGTTTCTCTTTATTTATTATTATTATTATTTTTTTTTTAAACAATTGTGATAAAGTATTATCCTTATTCAAACTATTGAGTTGATAAATAAGAAAGAAGTAGGGTTGCGTATTATAAATGAATTGGTAATTCAGTTGAGTGAAACATGTCAGTTTTGAAACCTTGCAATTTGAACTTATCCTTTGGTCTTTAAGTCAGAAAATTAATTTGTTCACGAAATCATTAATTACTTAGTTTTGAAATTTATAAAAAATTATTTTTCATCATGAAATCAAAGTAACTTTTTGAATGAAAGCACCGCACATAGTTCAGTGTACGGATATGAGGAGAATCGGGTGTATCATCCAACCTAGATATTTGACATGGTATATATATATATATATGGAGTTTTAGACAAAATATCCCTTTGTGTTATATGTAATGGCAAATCAAACCTTGTGAAAAAATTAATTAGTATATAAAATACTGTGAAAAAATTAATTGTCTTACTACCCCCTACCATCATTTTACAAGATGTAGACATTTGAAATAACAATATATATTACCCTTTTATTTCCCTGCAAAGAGTTGGTCTTTTTTGAAACAAAAAGAAGACAAGGAGTATAAATAATAAAAAAGAAGAAGAAGAAGGAGAAAACAAAAATTGATTTTTCCCTACAAATTAAAATTTTGTCTGAAAAGAAAAAGAAACCCATGGACCCCTCTCAGCAGAAAATCCCATATCCATAAAATCCTTATCCATTCACAAGTTTCAAACAATCTCAAACAAACAAACAAACAAATCTTAAGCTTTGGACCTTAGATTTGGTGCGGCAAAATCCACCAGTCGTTAAAGATCTCAAGTTTAATCAGCCATTGAAGATCTCATTTTTTCACATTTGCAGTTCACCATTTTTTTTTTTTTTTTTTTTTTTTTTTTGCCAATTCTTAGTAACACATGATTTGAACTTCACCACGGGCAATAATGTGTGGTTTCTGCATGGGTTGTGAAATATTCACCACGGTATATATATAGTTGTAGTTGATGTTTTCACTCCAGTATAGTCATAGCGAATGATGTTTTCACCTCTGCCTTTTGAATTATTGGCTACCACATCCATTATTACTCTTAATTTTGGATTATTGACTACTACTTTCATCACGACTATTACTTTTTAGTTGCAAATATTCAAAGGTACTGAAAAACTTTAGTGATATCATGTTAATTAATCACTAATTGCTTAATCCACATGTCATGCATTTTTAATGGAACATTTTCAAAGATTGTGGTTAGTCTGGCTTTTATATATTTTACTTGTCTCAATAATTGAATTATAATTTTGAAAAAAAATGGTGAAAAATTAGACACTTCTGTTTCTTTTCTTTTTGGATAATGAAAATCAAAAGAGTCAAATTTGTGGAATAGAAGTATATTTACTCTTTTTAGTCAATGCTTTTTGCTTTATTATTTTTCAATAAGAAATTTTAGTCAATGTCTTAATATGGCAGCTAGCGATCGTTGCTTTTATTATTTGGGCAAGTAAATCTTGACCACAACTTTTTAATATTGTTTTATCTATCTAAATCTATGACGCATTAGCAAGCACACATCCTTGATAATTTTTCGATGCCCAATCGAATCATGAATGGAGACATTATTGATTTTGAACATTGACTTGACTCAGTCATAAAAAAAGGTTGAAAAATACAAAAATATCTTCGGGATATAACTTAATGTTCAAATAAAAATAAGATTTGTATCTTTTCGATTTGAATTTTCAATACTCGAATTAACATACAAAAGTATGACCCAATTTAGAAGCATTGAATTTGACATAATTCAAGGTTTCCTGACAACGCCATGTGAATTTGTGCAAACTGTAAATCCTGAACACTAATAAATTAACCTGTTGTAAATAAACTAACTTTTTACTATTCATTAATCAGGTCATGCTCTACATTTTATATAGTATATTACCATACTATGTTTAAGATCCTGAACTAATTTTCGCATTAGCAAGGATAATGAATAGCGATTGCTCATTTCAACTCAACCCTATCTTTCAAAATGATTGATCGAGATCTTGACACTGATATTGTAGCATACAATGTGTTCTGAGCTAATTAACACAAAACCCAGATCCCAAATCAATCACATATATTGTTTTGATATGAGAATCAACGTAGGAAAATATTGGGTTTCTGAAATTGAATCATGCAAGATAGAGAGAAAGAAAATTAAAAAGAAGAGAAATAAAATGAAACACGATTGATAAAATGGTTTGAAATGATTATCCTGTAAATTTAATTTAGGCACAGTGTGCCCGTGTTGGTCGTGGAAAGAATTTCATCAATATTGACTAATATCATTTTTAAGAATTTGTATGATTATGATTAGACTTAAGCTCTATGACTTGTTATGAGAAGGAGACTTAAATAATACTTTTAGTCAAATACTTAAAAAATAATAAATTAGCTATACGTCCGTGTAGAATTAATGGAATATTTAAAGTGAAGATATTTTTACTATGTTTAAAGTGAACATATTTTTATTATAGTATATACAAGTGGAAATATAATCGTAAATTTGGCTGACCAAAGTTAGGATAAGATAATTAATTAGCAAGACGAGTGTAGTGTAGAAATTTATATATATATATATATATTCTTCTTTTGAGGGGTGTATCGTGGACTTCATTCGCCAAATTTAAGAACTACCGTCATTTATAGTTTTTCTATTTCGTTTTCTTTTTCTTTTTAGATGTGTTCCTTTTGCTACCGTTATATAATATAATTTGATACAAAATATGGTAAATCATTATCGAAGCTAGCTACCTTGATTAGGTTTTTTCAAGGAATTTTTTTTTTTAATTGTTTCGACTGTCTTAAATTTAAGATAATCATTAGTCAATAATGGCTATGTACATATCTGCTAATTTTTTTTCTTTTTCCTTTCATTACGTTGGCTTAATTAGCAAAATGCTACTTGAAATGTGTGCCGAAATTATTTTATTAATGTGAATTTTGTTGAAAATGGACCTTAGATTTAACTTAACCCGAACGCTAGTTTGTGAGGCGAGGATAACTCAAGACTATATAAAGAGGCCACAACTCTTATACTTTTCCGATGTAAGATTCTAACACACCCTATACATGCCTAGGGATAAAAATTTGGAACGTGGAGTAATATAAAATGGATGGACAACAACACACCTGCATGAATGAATATCTAGAACGTGGAATAATATGAAATAGCCCAACATCAGGGAAGGGTTTGAATCTAATATCACGTTGAAAATGGATTTTCGACCTAATTCAATCAGAAAACTAGTTTGTGAGATGAGAATTGTTCAAGATAATATAAAGATGCTATAACCTCTTATACTTTCTCAATGTGAGATTCTAACAAATTTATTTTTGAGTAATGATTGAGTAATTAAATTTATTAATTAGAGTTGAAATAAATTAGAGTAAATTCCACAGCTTGTTTCCAGTTGGTATTTTTCAGTCGTCGGAATATGAATGAATGTTTGTCTGAAATTGACTTAATGAAAAGACATTTTCCTATAATAGAATGAATAGATTAAAGTATTATGAAATTAAATAATTAGCATATAGTCCAAACAACTTAATTGACCTAGTGGATGGATTTGATGTGCATGACGTGTTTGGATAGGCATTTTGATTAGACATTTTATTTTGGACTTCACTAATACAAACAATGATCAAGGCATCAGTCATTTTTGACTCTCCGTCTCTATTCAAATGCCGTTTCTTAGTAATTTCACGTGTTTTGAAATTATGAATGTGCACTATGTGTTTGGATGGGCATTTTGATTTAGACATTTTACTTTTAAACTTCACTAATACAGGCAATGATCTAGGCGTCAGTCTTTCTGACTCTCCGTCTCTATCCAAATGCCGTTTCTTAGTAATTTCACGTGTTTTGAAATTCTTGAATGTGCACGACGCATTTAGATGGGCGTTTTGATTAGACAATTTACTTTTAAACTTCACTAATACATGTAGGGTTCATTTACTTTAATTAATAAGATATATAAGTGATAGATAAAATGAGAGGTTAGACGTGGGATGAGATTATTTAGTAGTAGTAATAATGTATTTACTTTGAAGGATGATATAAGTGATAAAAATAATATCATATTTACATTGATTGATTAATTATAATTAATTGGACATACTTTACCATAATGCCCTTGATGGGAATTAAAAAAGAAAAGAACAAAAATAGCAAAGAAATAAGACTTCGAGAGAACATGCTTTGATAGAATTGTGTTTCCTCAACAAAAATCTCTTTCCTCACCGATGAGATGGAGAGTTCACTTCACCCATTTCTACTTCGTTTCGATCGATCGTCTAGGTTGACGTGTGAAAAAACTATGGTCGAATTTGAAAGCATCGTGGAGTTGAAAAAAAAAAATACCTTGTTGATGATAAAATTCTAATCCCTTTCTCATTTTCTGCTTTTCAAATAGAAACTGAAGAATCGATTGGGAAACTCATGTTTTCTTCTTGAATTACAACTGTGAAATTGAAGAATTGAAAGAAAAAAAAAAGGGTAAATGGTATAAGGAAAACATATTTCTGTGCAAACCATGAGGTGGGTTGAATTTCTCGATTTTTCATGTATCTCAAAATTCAGATTTTTCAATTGAATTTGTATATGTATTTTATGTTTTTTTAGTGTAATTCGAAATGATGTGGCAAAAGTGGTGACCAGCTTTTCCTTTCACTTTGTTTTTGAAGCTTTTCCCTTTTAGTTTATTTATGAAAAAGCAGGCTGCCCCATTCTTCCTGCTTCTTCAACGTGCATCAAAGCAAAACAGAAAAAATGATTTGTTGATTGGAGGGTTACTTTTGTAATTGTGACAAAAGACAATAAACTTGTCATGGGCTGATAGCCCAATCACGGCATTTAAAACTTGACAATTTATCAAGAAAACCAAAGGAT
>JACFYI010001176.1:1437261-1447455 GCA_014898755.1 Handroanthus guayacan
TTTTTTTTTTTTTTTTTGCCAATATTTTTTTTTAAATGAAGGTGTTTTCTTGCCAATTTCCATACTTGCTGGTAGGGAATTGTGCACTATGAGAGTTCTTGCCAATTTTTATAACATAGGGTTTTTCTTATCAATTTATTTGAACATAGGATTTTTCTTGCATGACGTAGAGACGTTTGGCCCGGTAAAATGGACAATCTAGCATAAAAAAATCAGTAAGTTTTGCACCACAAGGCGTACTAACTCTAGAAACGGAGAGATTTTTTTTTGTTAATTAGAAATTTCGTGAGGTTTAATTTACTAATTATTTTTTCATAGGATCTATTTTGTCAATTAGACGTAATACAGGGAGACAAGCTGCAAAAACTTTTGTATATATGACGTGTTGAAAAATGGCAAAAACACCACAAGACATTAATTATTTATGTTTCTCGACTCTTTTACTATTATACAACACTAAGTATTATTATAATCCCAAACAAATAATTTGGAAAGAGGTTGAGGGACATATAGCAATCGTTTCATACAAATGAAGCCAATTGATCTGCCACGGCTGTTGCACTAACGAACCAAGCCATTGGATCATGTCGGAATTATATGGTTATATGTATTGTGATTGAATAATAGGAGGAACTTTGTCCCATATTGAAAAGATAAACATAATCTGTCTTGTTTCGTAATGCACATGCATTGAGTGTTTAGCAGATGCTAAGTAGCTATAAATAGACAATACCTCTATGAAGTCGTACATACATAAACTATTACAAGATTTCGTACTAAAAAGTAATAAGCAAGATACACTATTAGACTTTGATGATTTCATTGTGTCGTTGGTGTAAATTGCCTTAATAAATTTGTTGACAAACTCTTCAAGAGAGGGTCCCAATGTCGTTAAAACCACTTTAATAATAGTATCGATCGTTATGCCTCAAAATCAGAATTGTTTCTATTTTCCATAAAATATTTCAAATTATTCACTCATATTCAGAAAATGGGTCTATAGGCGCTATAATTTTTACTATATATAAAGTTTGAGGATAAAAAATAGCTATTTTGATGGTATATATTCATGTGTCATACCTAAAATTACCTTTAACATTAATCCACCTTCCACCCACATCACAATAAAATATCCTTAATTTACTAATTTATTTGTTTATATTAAGTCATGTGTATATGTTTATTAAATACATTGATCATATCTAATTGTTAAATACATATATATGAAATATAAATTAATTGTGTTATATCCGTGCATCAAGTGTACAGTAAATGCTAGTATATATAAAGACTAATGTTTATTATCCCTTAAAGGCCGAAGTTTGCATAATATTACAATTAGATCACCTGACAAATATCTAATATATTGATTAAAATATTATAAACAAATCTCTTATTAATCTAATGGCTTCCAAATCATGAGAAAGTTTTCTGTAATAATATATCTGACGTAATGAAGTGTTGAGATAATTATCTCCAAAGATGACGTAATCTACATATCAGAGAGCTAAATTATAACTTTGGCACGTCACACTTTATAATATGAGAAAGAAACTTATTTTTTATGATCACAAGGATAATGTGTGATTTTCCAATTATTGATTAAGGAGTTATTAACAAAGGAAGACTGCGCAAATGGAATCTTCATGACCATCTGCGAGTGCTTAGGATTTTAATATTATTTAGATTTCTCGAACACATATAATTATTCTGTTGTCAACAAAGGAAGAATGGGCAATCATGAATAATTTAATATTTTTTTGTTTTGAATTTAATTAATTTATTATTAGGAAAGGAAGAGTGGACATCATCGCCTGAGAAGTGAGAATTCAATTAATCTTTAATTGTATGATTTATTTTTTATTTTTTATTTTATTAATAAAATGCCTGCTACAATGAATTGTATGATAATTGGTCAAATTTAATGGAGCTAAATAGTAATAATACAAAAATATTGTACCTAACATATTATTAATAGCTAAATATTACTCAATACATATTATTAGTGACAATCTTTATATTATCACATAATTTTTTTCTCACTTATGTTATATTTTTTTGTAATGATTCTAAAGTTATTTTATCATCCAGGTATTTGCTAATATTTACACCCCCCCCTCCCCACTCCTTTTTTAATTAGCATCGACTGTTGTAGAAATGTTCAAAATGCATTATGTTCTTCTTCCATTATATTATTTTCATTTTCAATCAAAGTCCCGAAGGAACTTAAGAAATACACAAATTGCAAACCCCAGCTTCCTTTTTATCTATTTTGTCTCTACTATTTCTACATTGTGATGTAGGAAAATAACAATACACAAGATTCGAGGTTATGGATGGTAGAACTTAAAACAAATGAGCTAAGATGTGATCAATTGTTGAAAATTAAAATAACTTTGGAGTATAAGTATCAAATTTTGTAGGTGCAAATAGCTAGCAATAAAAAGATGTTTTGATTAAGTTTATTTAATTTTGAAATTTGAGTTTTTAATTAAATAAACAATTCCCGTTGATAATTGGTTATTTAACTTAATATTAGCTGAATAATTCTATTCAAATATTTTTAATTAAAATAAATTATCTTCTTACTTATTTTTAGTACCGAAAAATGATTGCATTCTACTTAAGTAAATTATGTTTTTATTTTTATCGACTGAGGTTTTAATTATGTCTTTGTGGACTTTGTTAGCATTAACTCACATATTGTTGGCGGCTCATTAACTCCCTAAGCTCTTAGGCTTAACCACATGCACATGCATCAATTATCTTGATCGTTTAGCCAAAACCCTTTGGATGAATTCACATATCGTGTTCCCATTAAGTGGCAATTTTGTTCCATCGACTGAGGTTTTTGCATTTTTCGCCCCAAACTAATCGGACTCGAAAATTGTAGGATAAAGTCTACAATTTTCTTGGACTTTTCGTCATCCCCACCATTCATTTCTTCGACACACATATGTCTATAACATGATGATCAATGAGGTTTGGCAGAGAGAAGACAAAGAAAAGGAACAGTGTGAGTTTGCAAACAGTTCAAGAAGCCATTTCCGAGGAGGGGGCCATTTTAAATGTATGGAAAATTATTGAATATAACAGAACAAAAGTGCTGCAGATGGTTTATAAAAGAAAAGGAAGCATTCTTCCTAGAGAATGTAAAGCACTGTTTTGGAAGGCATGGAAGCAAGTTTATTGCCTATACTCCCACGGTGGAGGTGAGGAATTATATTCACTTCTCCAACGAATATTGCTAAGGATATGGATGCAGGTACTCGAGAGTCCCTTGGGCTTCCTCCTCTTTAAGAATGATGCGAATTGTACAAGACTATAAGGATAATGACATCAACTTGTATATATTTTTATTTCCTTACAAGATGATACTCTCAAGTATCACATATTCAAACAACTGGTTCGAAGAGTACTTTGTATATATGCATATCTATAATTTCATCTGCATTATAGGCACTGTAGTAGAATGTCTTCACAACTGATAAAAATGTTTGCTTGATATTCCTGTCGATGCCACCAGATTCCTCAAGGACAAATTTCACTAACGTTTGCATGTCTCGCTCAAATTCCATGTTTTTTAGGCTAGTTTTTGCTGTCTTCCAATCCTCATTTCCCAAATCCTATGCGTTCAAGTAAGAATATAATATATTATATGGTTTCGTTTGACTAATACACTTAAATTTCTACATATAAAAGTGTTCTTTTTACCTTCTTGCTCTGAATTAGCTGAAGGTGCTGACAGATTTTATTAGTGAGACTGGAAAGAGTCTTGTACTCATTATGGGACAATATATCCTCCTTATAAGCAATATGACCACCACAAATGTTTAATGTGGCTGCTAAAAGCTCTGCTTCTGAATAATTGTCCTCTCCTTCGTGTAGTTTGGTCAACCAAACAACCCACTATACACAAAGCCAAAACAAAAATATATTAATGGAAGTATAAGAAATTAAGGTTAATCGGATCCGACCGATTAAACTCACAGCATTTTTAAGTTGGTGCTTGGTGTATTTGTCGAACCCATGTAGGAGTTGGTCGAGTGTTGCCAATAGATTGTTGAGAAGTCCATGCTCACTGTTAGTACTGTCCAAAGAACAAAAACCACCAAATAAGATTTTGCTAGTAGTGGCAATTTTGTAATTTAAGATGGTTAAAATACTGAAGGAATAAGCTAATATATTAAAAGAGAAGCTAAGAACTCTTTGCATTTTTCTTTTCTTTTTTTTTCCCCTTTCCTATTTACAACAGACCAACGGTTTACTTTTTCTGAAAGAGGTTAAACCATGCGGAGCATATAAGGTTTTCTTTAAAAAAATTTATGAGATATTTTTTGACATCTTATATGCTCTTATAATCTGGCCTAAACACTATCTAACTTCAAGAAGGAGAACACAGCGCTGAAGCTAAGTTATATATACGTACCTTTTTGTAATGTTGTTTCTGACTGCTGTTAAAAGTGCAATTTTTTGATCCAAAGTCGTAGTTTCTTCATTGAAAAAAGATGTAATCATCTTAGAAATAATGTTAGATTTGGCCCATGCAGTTCTTTCTTTTGACCTCTCAAGTTCAAATATGGTTGCTGTGGCCAAAAAGTAAGCATGAAGGAGGCCTTTTCTGGTTATCTCGAATTCTTGAATATTGCAATTTTCGTACCATCTGGGAAATAAATCAGCAGAGAATATAAATGATGTGGTACAATTCAATATTAATGAGTGAGTTGTGAATAGACTAAAATAATTTCGAAGATATATCTGTTCATACTCTTGCATATAAAGCCACTCGATCTGATGTTGTGTTTGGCATCTGTTGTAGTCTAATCTTGCAAGCTCCATGTAAGTACCATTGTTGACTTCTGGCATTCTACACGTACAGCAAAGAGGATGTAAGAACGATGATGATATATTATGTAGAATATAATAGAATAATATTCTTTTCATTTTATTTCATCTTTTATTATTAAATGAAGTTGCAATAGTTCAGTTTCAAACCGTCCCACTAGTGAATTTTATAGTTTTTTTGTTTCTTTTAAAGGGAAGGATAGGAAACGAGGGTTTAAGCGAAGACATGCAATGACAATTCATTGAAAGGAGGAGGTTGAATCGTTGGCCTTCCCTTAGAGGGATTTTAAGGGTAGGTAGAATTGAAGAAGCTTTTCTTAAATGAGCCATATTTGAAGGAGGTATTGATTATTAAACCTGTAAAAATTAAAGGAATAATTATTTCAACACTCGAATTTGGGTCTAATTATGAAAATACTGATAGTGGTTTATAAAATTACAATGATACTTCTATTGTTATATCAGCTAACAAAAAATTTTTAGAGTATGTATTACATTATAATTATACCCACCCAAAATTATGTTAGATTAAGTGGTGGCTATATTTGCAATCTTTTATTCAGTATATCACGCCTTGAGCGGTCTAGTTGTAATTTTTCATTCAATGTGTTGCCTTTCAATGGTCAAATTATATCTATTAAATTTTTCATTAGTAATGAGTTGAATTAGGGTGTCACTATAAATTTACAAACTAAAAAAAATGTTTCTGTAATTAGGAGTGACAGGGACTGCTAATTTAATTATCCCAAAATTAAAAAAGATAAGCAAATAGGGGAAGATGGGAACTAACCTGTACAGAACCTTGCCAATCCAGACATCATCAGCAGCACCATAATGCTCCAAATAGAATCTAGTTAATACACGAGGTAGGCTCGAATACCATGGCATCTCCAGTCCAATCCTTATCTATTATTTAATATATTATATATTAACAGAAATATATTAATATATTCAACAAAAATATTTCGAATTAACTTAGGGAGGGCATTGTGGTAGTAACCTCATCAGGTAAGTGTTTGGATATAAACCATTTGTCTAGAACTTGATTGCTCTCCAGCTTTTCCTGTAGAAAGTTGTACACAAATTGTTCGGCTTCTTCAAGAATTTTTTCTCCAGGAAATCTAATTTGGGAAGCCCTGTAGAGATTGTATAGTCCTGACGGAGCCTCCAAGATTTGACCTCCATAGCAAGAAAATTTGTTGTCATTCTTGAAGTTCCTAAATACATCTGCACAAAATTAGAAAGTGTCAATTAATATTCCAGGGCAACCGAATTATATGTTTTCACAGGTACTTCGTACTTTATCCCCTCAATTTATTATCTTTGATACATTAGGTTGTCCATAAAAAATAACTTAATAGCACTTTTTTTTTTTACTTTAAAGTCATTAGAGCGTTTTGGCCCCCAAGGGTATTTTTAGGTGAGATATACAGCCAAAAAGTGTCCCAAGTGAATTTTCAGGCAACATATGTAGCCAAAAAACTAGAATGTAAATTCCCAATTGTATATTCAAGCTAAATATGCAGTCAAAAAATTATCATATGATTTTCATATACCATGTAAATAATATTCAATTCTCATCATTTTTCCTTCTATCAGTTTGAAAAACTCATGTTGAGAAATTAATTTTGGACTGTGAAGAAGAAAAATAATGAGAATGTTCTTTAGTAAGGTACATAAAAGTAATAATTTAGCAGCATATTTTATTTGGAAAAATCACTTGGATGGCAAAGTTGTTCAATGGCTTTAAGCTGAGGTGGTGAAATGCTTTTCAGATATTTTTATTTTTGAGGATAATGTACCAAAATTAATAAATTTAAGGAGTGTGAAATGTCATTTCCCCTATATTAAAAGAAAGGAACGAAGGATATACTTGGATCAACATCGTATCCTTGCAGTCTTAGAAGCCTGAATCCCATAGATGTGTCATCAATATCACAAAATTCCGAATCTCGTGAGCTGAAAATGCCCTTGTCTGTCCAAACACTGTCATTGAAAAATCCTTCAGTAAGTTATTTACCAAATACCTACTATTCTTTTAAGCTTAATTATTCTTCTTTTTTTCTAATAAATGTACGGAAGCTTCAAGTTAATTCTCTAAGTCATATATATGGCTTTATTTCTTTTATACCTATAAGTATAACTTAAGCAATTCTTAATCTCTGACTCGAAGAATCGAGAAATCCCTAAACGCTGTAGTCTATCAACTGCCCAAAGTCGTCCAAAGACATCGACTGGATAAGAATTTGGAGCTACAGAGAAATTTATAAGTAGTAACAAATAACTAGAAACATGAACATAAATGCTAAGAAAATCATGTCAACTTATTACAGTTGTATTAGATACATTTATTTTATTTTGTATACCTCCTCCGTTAAATTTTTCCACGGTATTTTTGATAAATTCGAAACATTTCTCATCCTTAGTCTCCATAAATGCAAAGGCAGTAGAAGATGGAGAATTGAGAAATGAGCCATCAATTCCTTTCAATTTGAGGAGCTTTTGCCAGTCTAAGTTTTCCAATCCTTCCAAACTATATAGTAAAGATGTCGGCACTTTGTGCACCATCTCCATTGGTATCCTGTTAATTTATGTAAATATTTTTCAAATTAGACTATACTTTTATGCATTTAAGTTTGTCAAATACTTTTTATATATTCTGTTATTATTTAGTTGCTTGTACTGACTGATACTAATTAATCAAGGCAAATTTTGCCCTGTAGGCTATAATTGGGGGGTCATTTTCATTTTTGGACTCAAATTTCTCGAGGTGGCATTTAAGAAACTAATTTGAAAATTCCTCTAAAATAGGATAGGACTCGCCAATAAATTCAAATGTAGCTGAAAGTTACCACGCATGACATTTTTTAGCTAATGTGGCATTTTCTAGCTTGGCGAGGCATTAGGTCCACATAGGTTAAGCTGGAAAATGGCACATTAGCTAAAAGATGCCACTTAAGGATATATTTTCCTAAGTCCTATCTTGTTTTAGCAAATCTTTAAAATTAGTGTCCTAAAATACCACCACGAATCAGAAATGCAAATGACCCCCTAATTATGGGGCAGATTTTGCATTTTGCTTATTTACCAAATAAAATATGAAACATACAGTTGTTTTCTTAAATGTTTCTTCAAAAATGGTCTTTGAATGGTCCTTTTTTTGTTTTTTTTTTTGGAGATAGTCTTTGAATAGTAATTTTAAAACTGTGTCAGACTTAAATATATGTTACCGTTTCAGTTTCTCTTCCATAACATTATATATCTGTCCTATAACGGGAGCATCATAGCGAATATCATCAATGCCCATGTTTCGGGCCCTTTGAAGAAGGGCTGGAAATATAACTTCAAACCCACAAGTCATGTGCTCGGCATTCGCGTCTTCGAGTTTATGCACATTTTCCTTGACATATAATATTCCTAAAATTGAAAATGAAATTAAAATACAAGAATTAGTACGTAATTAATAAATAAGCCAAGTTTAATTAATTTTTTATAGTCCCGCAAACCTCTTTGACTCTTGTCAGGATGAATATTCCATGATCTCAATGCTACAACAGATGCAAGTGTGTTTAAGAGCCGATCATACACGCAAAAGAATTTTTCGTCACCCCAAGAGCCATCGGGGAGCTGATTTTTTGCAATCCAGTTGAGACTAGATGGAAATTGAGGAGTATCACCTCCATTAACATCTTTTATAAGAGCAATCCACGCTGTATCATAGGGTGATACACTTATTCGTCCATCGCCTATTGTGCTTAACAGCAATTTAATGTATTGGATGGCATCCTCAATTTTATTGTCCTTCGAGAAAAAAAGAAAATGTATATATATATATATAATTAAAAATGTAACAAAATATGTACACTTGCATGATCATAAATGAATTAATAATGCAACCCTCTTTTTTCTCTTTAAAATAGAGGCTTATAGTTGGTTCCTTAATATTCCCAATCAAACTAGGACCTGCAACCTATTTGTTTGCATGTATAAAAATTGAAAAAAAAAAAAATCTAAATGTTTACCGCATTAGCAGCTATAGTTTCATCGGTGGAATCATCTGTCTCACGTACCGACAGCACATCAAAGCTTTCAACTGTAATAACATGAAGTTTCATTAATTTAACTCAAAGATATATATATATATATATATTATATTTTGAAAGTGGTGTTTGACTCAAATTGAATCAATTTTGACTAAATCGTGAATTCTCAGAATTTTGAATTTAGCATGAAGTTTCATTAATTTAACTCAAAGATATATATATATATATTATTTTGAAAGTGGTGTTTGACTCAAATTTATAGGGTGGTTTTTTATTTTTCTTAATATTTATTCAAACTTTAAGTTTCTTAATAGTCAACTTAGAGCTTCAGCTTGGTCTTAAATAGATAGGCATGTGTATTTCAATCAGTTGAATTTTTATTAAAATATGATATCTTCTATAAAGAATATTAATTTTTCATCAACAATTAAATGGAATATATAACTTATTTATGAAAATTTGATTATTTGTAAATAGAAGCTTTAAGTTCTTTATCAAAAAAAAAAAAAAAAGACTCTTTTACTAAATTGATACATATTTTATATTCTAATAACATAATCATTTTGGTAATTACTTAAAAACAAATTTTTTGTGCAATAAGATTATAGACAATGAATATATAAAGTAGATATATTGGGACAACTAATGAGTGTGTATTTGGTTGGCCTAGCTAGTTGCCGCATGTAATCTCCATGCATAAACAATTGAATTGTCTTTGTCCTTCAAATCATACTGTATCTATAAATTAAGAAATTCTGTACATTAATTTTAACAAATATATTAATCATATTTTCTTAAGATAAGTAAATTAATCAAATCATCAAGATAGATTGATAAAACTTGGCAAATCTACTACATTTTCTTTTGCACAAAAATAAATGAATTTAATAAGAATATATTTGGAAAATATAATAGAAAATGTATTCAAACAGCACTCAAAATTTGCTTTTTTGAACCTCTTGCATCAATAATTATACAAATACTATATAGATATGGAATTTGAGAAAATGTAAATTCTTACTCAATGAGTTTTAGATACTGAAAATTCTTTTCTCATTAGAAGTTTGCATATTAGTAAGTTCCCAAAAATAATAATAATAATAATATGCCTTGTTTAAAATACTAATCACACCACACATGTTTTTTTTAAAAAAAATATATATGTGTGTGTGTGTGTGTGATAACACATATATATCTATAGGAAACTAATTCATCCTTTTTCTCTAACATAGTTCAAAGAATTGGGAAATGACTGATGAACAATTGAGTCCAACATTAAAAATTTATTTTTATACATTTATGATGA
>JACFYI010001176.1:1452154-1462446 GCA_014898755.1 Handroanthus guayacan
AGTGACGACCCGGATCACGAGACGGAATGCCGAGCGATCCCGGGGCGTTACAAATAATCTCTACTTCGCTTTTTCATTCTCCTTTTGGGTGAATTATTACTTTATTTTTCAAGTTACTTACTTATATGCTTAATTACGTTATTTTTTGTTAGAACTTATTTTGGTTCATTTACTTTGGTTATTTTTTATAGTAAGAGATACTTTTTTTAATATCGATTGCTACCTTTTCTTCTAGCTCAATTATAAAATTTGTCATTTAATTTTTATTTTCATTTAAAATTTTACACCTTTTATATCTTTTTATTGATTCAAATTATCACTTATCAGTTCATTTGCTTAACACCACCTACCCCATTAGGTGGAACTTGGAAACACCAGGTCCCACCATCCATTGTATTCTCTCTATCAAAATTGTCTCATCCTCAATTCCGTAAGCATTGTATTCTTTCGGCAGCATACACATACTAGCCAACTCAACCATTCTTCCAAAATTGGGAATGGGCCTATTGAGTCAGAAAGCGTATGGCTGTTAATTCTTCGTACGCGGGTGAAATCAGCACTTCCCGTATTAAATTTGATATACAATATATATAATTGAACTCCATCAGGTGATTTTATAGGATTTATATCATGGACGACATCCAATTCTTTAGTTTTTCCGTTTAATTCTAAAATTATCCCATTTCGGATGAATTTTGCTCGTAATCTGATTTGCACATTTTTTGGTATGGAGCAAAATAACTTCAGTGTAAATATGCTAGGAATATTATTTAAAGTTATAAGAATGTAGTGTTAAAAAAAAATTGGGGGTTATGTGAAAATTCATATTGGGGCAAATTTGTCCAAAACATCCTATATTTAGTAAAATCTGTCCGACGAAAAGTACTCTATTTAAGTTTGTTTCATATCTAACTTTTTTTATTGTTGATCTTTTTTATGTTTTGATTTTACTATTAATTTCTACACTCCTATCTTTTATTTCTCTCTTTACTTCTGAATTATTGCTTTACTTTTATTGTATTTTGATGAGAGTGGAATTTGGTACTGTTGAGCTGGAATCGACCTCTACACGTCAAATCGACCCGATTCAGGATTGTGGGCTCTACCTGCAAGGTGAAAAATACGTGGGACTAGCGGAATGCCTCCGCGAAAACCCTCCGATGCCAAAGTCAGTATGTGAGGGAGGCTTTTGGGTCGAACAGGGGAGGCTGAATATTATGGTAGTTGTGCAATAAATGAAAACCTTAACTGAAGCCATAAATAAACCTGGTATTTATAATGGCTTGGGCCGGTGAGGGAGCTCAGAGAAAACCCTATTTTGCCCTCAACTTGCTTTTGGGATTGAACCAGCAGACAAAATGATGGTGGGGCCTGATCAGTCTTTTGTTCGACGGGACCGGTTGGGTGCCCCAACTCTTACTCGCCGCCGGCCAGCCATCAAAATGCCTAATCAAGCCTGGATTACCGCACCTGATGATGGAATTCATTTAATGCTTGTTAGGGCAAGTTGCTCCTAGCTGTTCTATAATGATTTTGCCATAAATGCGTGAAAGCGACGCCATCCGATCACCACATCGACCCCTAACCCATCAGCAGGGTCGAGTGGTATGCGCACGAGAGAGGTCGATAACTTCGACCGCCCAGTTGTCGTGCAGGACGTGAGCCCAAGCCCGGTCGAATGATCGACGACAATCGACCCAGGCCGGGGTTGGCGCTGACGTCTACGCTGGCGTATAAGGGGGTCGACATAAAGGAACTCGAGGTGCCACATGTCAGTCGATTTCCGAGCTACATCATATTTATTTGACTACAATGTTGTTCTACTCTTTTAGATATTATTTCTATTCCAATTTGATTATTTAATATGGTAGAAGATATTTTTTTTATTCAATTTATGTTTACATTTTTCAAATGTAAATTTTATCAATAAGCTCTGTTTTTGCCCCATTTGTTTTTCTCTCTTTTTGTATTATCTTTTAATATATACATCTATTTGCTTTATTTCATTATTCGTTTCTAGGTTTCATTTTTGTTTATTTAATTTGGTTATATTATATGATGGAAGAGCTTTTTAATTGGTTAGTCAATTTTTGCATTTACTTCATATATAATATTTATCATTACATATTATATTTTATTAATAATATTTATTTATTTTTAATGTTATTTATTTATTTGGTTGGTAGGCAATTGTGCACTATGAGAGTTCTTGCCAATTTTTTAACACAAGATTCGTACTAAAAGTAATAAGCAAATACACTATTAGAGTTCGATGATTTCATTGTGTCATTGGTGTAAATTGTTTTAAGAAATTTGTCGACAAACTCTTAAAGAAAGGGCCCCGAGGGGTGGGGTGTTTAAAACCACTTCAGTAATAGTATTGTCACACCTCAAAATTAGGATTGTTTCTATTTTCCATAAAATATTCTAACAAATCATTATTCACTCATATTTAGAAAATATGGGTATAAGGCACTATAATTTTTACTATATATAAAGTATGAGATCCAAACATAGCTATTTTGGTAGTATATATTCATTTGTCATACCTAAAATACCCTTTAACATTAATTCATCTTCCACCTGCAACATAATAAAATATCTTTAATTTACTAATTTATTTGTTTATATTAAGTCATGTGTATATTGATATTAAATACATTTATCATATTCTAATTATTAAATATACATATACGAAATATAAATAAATTCTTTTATATGCATGTGCATGCCTCGAGCGTGCAGTAAATGCTAATATATATAAAAAAACTAATGTTTATTATCCCTTAAAGATCGAAGTTTGCATAATATTATAATTAGATCACCTCACATATATTTTGTAACGCCCCGTGTCACGACGGGATTCCGCCCCGTGATCCGAAACGCTACTCGTGAACTAAAAACGAGCTAAAACTCAAATACAGGAATTAACGAGAACAATTGAAACTAAAATCCCAAAATATCATTCGAGACAATAAAGTAGTTCAAAATACATAAGCATCTAATTATCTATTACAAGCCGTTAATAATAATACAATTTATGAGTTCAAAAGTCCGAGCTAACTAAAATTCATACTTAATCCAATTTCAAAAGAAATTAACTCGATCAAACTTGAGCTATCAGTCAATCATCATGATTTACGAACCTACATAATATGATAAAATCATGAGTCCACTGACCCAGTAAAACTTATGGCATGAAGATAGAAACGAGAGAGTTCCAAATAACGGGTATATCAATAACAAGACGAGAACGTGATTTTCATAAACGAATTAGAACGAACAGAACGAGCAAATCAAGTATTTATCAATAATATTTATCACATTCAAGTCGTATGGCTGAAACAAACATTTTTGGTAGGTCTGTCACCCTTGTAACTCCAACATATATCATATAAATTTCCTTATTCCTCCAAACTCCCAAGGGAGCAACTTATAAATAGTAAAGCATAGCCGACGTACGTGCTTTAGGATAGCTCTTTAGAACCCTACTTCTAGGGTCATCCGAACTATCCACTTGTAGGAATTTACAAGAGCTCAGACCGACAACCCGACGTTGCCTAATCCAATACTCCTGAAAATTCTCAGGGCCCAACTTGCTTGCTTGTCATGAGGCTAACAAAAAACGGGACATTCAAACATATCTTATAATCATGAAGCCATTCGGCACATATTTAATTTACCAATCATAATGAATAATTTGAAAACACGGTCAATCATATCAATCAAACGAATCGAAATCTGGAATCATAGATTGTAGAGGACAAATGGATCAAGATTGAGATTATAGGCTGTAGGAGACAAATAAATTGGATTTGGACTATGGACTAGAGAATTTTTCATTTTGAAATCTTATCTTATTAAATACATTAAAATACGAAAGAAGTCATTAGGTAACAAATGTAAATATCGAATTTATTTAATTTGACTTTGGATAGAAGACCTCATTTAGATCATCAAAATGATTTTGTTAAAAGATATGAAAATTTCAATTTAAATGTATTACATTTAAAGAGAAAATATAAAAATAGCTAAAAATCAACATTTTTCTAGCGGCAGTCCACCTTTCGATTAAAAATTCATCTTCATGAGTTAAAATCTGTATTTTAACTCCATAGTTAACTAGACTCGATAAGCTTTCTAATGGTATATTTTTTAGGTTAATTCGATAAGGAAACGTTCGATTTTTAAATTTTTTTGAAAATGAAAATCAAGGTAAATTCCGTCTAGCTTCTCGAAAATCTGGCGGGTCGTGTTCTATGAATGTTTCTGGCCATAGTTTTTCATATTTTTGAGTAAATCAAAATCCTAATGTTATATACACTTAAAGATGTTTTTAACGGTATATTATATGAGTTATTTGGATGAGTGAAAGTAGAGTTTTAGTAGTTAAGAAGTGAAAGATTGTGCTGGGAAAAAACCATCCGAGTGACTACCGATTTTTCTTATGTTTTTAAACATTCAACTTTTTTTTTATTAAATCCATATCTCACATTTTCTTTCATTTTTTAGTTTCAAAATCTCATAGTCCATGGTCCATAGATGAACGAGTCATTATTAGAAAGATTAATAAGTGTTGGATTAATCATTTCAAGAATAGTGAGCTTGGAATATCAAGAAAAACAACAACGGTATTACAAAGCTCATAATAACAAGTATATTGACATGATCAATAACATCATATGCTCAATATACGCAATGAATAAAACATGAATAAGAAGAACGTGTAAGCATACGAAAGGAGTACGAGTTCCATAAGTCTTACTTGTCGTCCGGAGTTTAAGATGCTAGAGACCGAGCAAATCCGAAAAATCAACGTCTAGACATAAGATATTAAGTTTTAGGTTAATTTTAAGTTACAACTTACTAAAATCATAAGGATAACGAAATCTTAACTTACCGGAGGATTGAAGATATCACCACCTAGATTTCCCTTAAAACTCTTCTTGTTTTCTAAAATAAACTTAAGTATATGTGTGCGCTAAAAAAATGAAGTTGCCAAGAGGATGAAGGAATGAAATGGAAAATGGTATGCTTGTTTTTTCTTTTCAAAATTTTGGTGTTATTCAAGCCTCAATTCCTCTATTTATAGTGTGAGTGCTTGCAATTTACTTGGTCTATATTTTGTTAAATTAAACAAGTCATAATTTTACCAACTCCACTAACCATAATGGAGATTAGGTACTAGTCAAATCATGTCTTTAAATAATCATGGTAAAAATAGTGGATTAAGTACAAGTCAAATCATGTCTTTAAATAATTATAGTAAAAATAGTAGATTAGGTACTAGTCAAATTATATCTTTAAATAATTATAGTAAATATAGTGGATTAAAGTTAGGATCTTATTTAGGTTTGATTTAGGCTTAATAAAATGTATTGGACCAAGATATGGGGGTGTAAACGAGGGAATTATTTAGGGTGTGAAAAACATCTGTTTAGTTCATTCTCATTTTATTTGAAATCGATTTAATTTACGAAATCAATGATTTGAAAATTTTAATTTGAAAAATCTCGGGGTGTTACATATTTAACATATTAACTAAAATATTATAAATAAATTTTTTATTAATCTAACAGATTCCAAATTATAAGAAATCTTTCTGTAATAATATATGACGTAATAAGTGTTGAGATTATCTCCAAAGATTACGTACAGTGCATATCAGAGAGCGAAATCATAACGTTGGTAATACGTTACTGTCACACTTTATATATAACGACAAAGAAAATTATTTTTAGGGTTAAATTCACTTTGCCCCCCTCTACTATAGTGGCACAATTAAAAAACCCCCTATACTATGTAAAACTTCAAATACCCCCCCAACCTCCTCCTAAGAATTATTTATGCCCATTTTGCCCCTCCATATATATATATATTGCATCATTTCATTTTATTACACAAAATAATGAAGACACAAAAAAGGAAAAATATTAGCAAATGGGATTATTTGAATCTATCTTAGTGTGTTGTTTTAGTAATAAAATAATGCATTTAACCATTCTATTGTTTCTTTTCTTTTCTTTTTTTCTTTAATATATATATGGTCATAAAATATGCAAATAATATTTGTTTTTTCATATAATTCTATGTTTGTTAACATTTTTCAGAATTTTTAACACATACTAAGATTAATTGAAAAAACCCCCAATTTATAAGATTTAAATGTTGAACATACTAACTGATTGAACTAATACAACAACATTCTAAGTCAATTTTATAAATCATATTATGACTTATTGATTTAAGAATCATTTTCTATTTCCAAGTAGTTGAGAACATTTCTAGAATTTCAAATTCATGGGGACTTTTATTCCCAGGCGAATTTTAAATATAACATATAGTTGTTAGTGATGATTTATAAAATTGATCTATCCAAAATTTTATATAATTATGATTCCCAAGCGAACTTTTGTGTTTTCATTATTTTGTGCAATAAAATAAAATCATGCAATATATATATATATATGGAGGGGCAAAATCGGCATAAATAATTCTTATGAGGAGGTTGAGGGGGGTGTTTGAAGTTTTACATAGTATAGGGGGATTTTTTATTGTGCTACTATAGTAGAGGGGGCAAAGTGAATTTAACCCTTATTTTTATGATCCGAAGGAAAAGGTATGATTTTCCAATTATTGATAAAAGAATTATTAGCGAGGGAAGACTGCGCAAGTGGAATCATCATGACCAACTGCCAGTGTTTTACGATTTTAATATTCCTTAGATTTCTTGAACATGTATAGTTATTTTGTCGTCAACAAATGAAGAATGGGCAATCATGAATAATTTAATATTTTTTGTTGTAAAGTTAATTAATTTATATTATTATTAGGAGAGGAAGAGTGGACGTCCTCGCCTGAGAAGTGAGAATTCAAGTATTCTTTAATGGTTTTTTTTCTTTTAATTAATAAAATGTCTACTATGATGAATTCTTTGATAATTGGTCAAATATAGAAAAATTGAAGTTTCGATTTGAGCAGCGATTTTGGCATAATTTAAGCATATAGTAAAAAATATAACTAATATTAATTTTATTATATATATGCCCAATCGTCAACATTCCATAATAACCTCACATGAGTAGATAATATTTTGTCATGTTAGTCACAATCAGTGCTATATATTTTCTACTTCTAGTAATTTTTATCATTAGCTAGATATATAATAAAAGACAAACATGCACTTTAATAAAATGCCTACTATATATATGATGCTTCTTATATGATACTTAAGTCAATTTCATTGACTTATAGTATAAAAAATCACTACAAGAATCTACGAATTTAGCTATGGAATTTAGCGACTAAGAAATTCCTCGCTATGTCCTCGCTAATTGGCGAGCCTTCTGCGAGGGATTAAGTCTTCGTCGCCAATCTGGATATTTTTTTTTTTTTTGGTTAGCGATTAATCAGCGAGGGATCAACGAGGAATATCGTCGTCGCCGATTATTTTCATCGCTGTATCCAAATTTTAGTCGCTGATGCGCCGCTGATTTTATTACTTTTACAGCGACGAAAAAAGTCCCTCGCTGTTCCCTCGCTGGCGAAAATTAATTAGATCCCCTTTCTCCCTCCCTTTCGTTTTTCTCTCAGATTATTTCCCCCTCTCTGCGTTTCTTCTCTCTGCGATTATTTCCCCCTCCCTATTTCAAGCAATTTCAGCCCTTCTTCTTGCACTTCAACCGTAAATCTTAAGTAAGTCTCAAGTAATTGTGCAATTTCTCGGTCGATTTGAACCCTAAGTGGAGCGATTTCTCCACCATTGCTTTTAGCGAACCCTGGGATTGTTGCTTGGTCAGGAGGCGCATTTGGGATAATACGTAAGTATTCATACTCATCTCTTTCCCCCAATTTTGTTCACAGCTTTCTCAATTTTGAGTATTTTTCCTTCGTTTTTTTTTTGTTTGCATTTTTCTGGGTTTTTTGCACATCCACTGTGTGATCTGCACATCCACAAAAACTTGGATTTTTTGGGTTATTGTATTTGGAGATTTATTTGTACTTGGAGATTTATTTGTATTTGGAGATTTATTTCACATGCTTTGTGATCGTGGATGCGAAACTCACCGTACGTTATCACTTGGATAGGGACCTTGGAAACTCAAATTTGTCTGGTCATCTAGTTCCCGAGCTTGGGAAACTTGAACACCTCCAATATCTGTGAGTCCATACTCTATTATCCAACAGATTGATTACATATAATGGTGTTTAAATTTAGCACCGTATACCTGTTGACCTTTTCGTCTATTTTGCTGCATCACCAATGCGCTACATGAAATTCTTTTGTTGGACTTGAGTCTTAATATCCTTTTGATGTGGTTTTGGAGATTTACCGGCATATTTAATCATTAAGGGCTCCAATTGGCGAGGTAGCCTTCAGCCCTCTTGCTGAAATGGTACTCCTAGATTAAGAAATCTTTTGGTTAAGCAATAGTCACACTCTGGGAAGGAGGATCACAAGAAGGGAAGAGTAATGGTTTGATTGTAGTAACAATTGATACAATCAGGGTTACTCACTTCCTTTCTTAAAGTTATATTTCCTGCTACGAAATGTTAACTTTGGTTGTCCACACATCATAATCTATTTAATGTTGATTGAGGCAAAAGCATACAAAAATGTTAATGCGCTACCAAGAATCAAGCACAACAGCTGAGAAAGTTCAACATTTTCCATTTTTTCCCCTTTTTTAATGCATATAACTGTCACTCTTTGTCTTTGTTATTTTCCTGATGAATTTTTGTTCTTTGTTCTTTTCTTTTGAACTTGCTGCAATCTTTTACAGGCACATGCACGTGAATATTTTTTATTTTCTGACACTTATGATTTTATTTATTTCTTTTGTAGGTTGTCACCCCGATTGCGCCTTTAAGTCAGCAGGTATTCGACAAAACAATTCTTTCAGTATCTTCATTTTATTTTTGTTGTTGTTGTTGTTCTGCAGTAGAATGATTTAGGTGTTTAAATAGGCAAATCTGTAGTAGAATGCTTCGGGCATTTAAATAGGAAAATATTAGTAGCAATGCGCATCATGGATGTTTTCACTCTTTATAGAAAAGTGGCTGTAACTTTGGATGAATTTAAGATTAAATGCATTGAAGATGAGCAGGGACTTTTGTGTTTGCGTTATGGTACAACTTGGCGTGTTACATGATTAGGATCTCAGGAAGTTTTAAGTACTTTATGTGCAAGAACCATGCAATGATCTCGAGAAGCATCTTTAGAGAGGATCAGTCCCTACTTCCTAGTGAATTTCTAAGTATTTTATGCTTGAATCATGGAATGAGCTGTAGCAGTCAGTTTAGAGTGGAGCACCTTTGGTCTTCATTAAATCTTTGGGAGCTTAATTTGACTGCAAATTTCATTGATATGTGGATCGATTCCTTAAAAAACTCACACAATAGGAGTTGCGTTCTTTCATCACTACTTTGATTTTTGTTTATGGGATCTGTAATGATGGAAGGAAGTTTAGAGGGAATTTCTTTGAATCATTGCTTTTAGACGAGAATCTTCTATGATAATGCATTTAGACATACCTATGTTAGTTCTGGTTGGACCATTAAAAGTGACTAATTAGCTTTTGTATTGTATATGTTGTCAATTGAGTAATCTTGTTATCTTTTCTGGGATGTGTAATTTGCAATTTTAATTAGTCTAAGAACTATGTTGGCTGATGAATACTGATTGAGAAGTACCCATTAGAGTCTGAACTAAGAGTGCCCCCCCTCCCCCGCGCGTGTGCACTCATAGGAATACTCTCCGTAGGTCTGAAATGTGTGGCTGGCTTAAAACTAGAATGCTAGATGCCTCACTAGAAGTGTAATTAGTTCTTCCTGTACTCTTACAAAATAATTTGTAACTTTTCACAAGTACTGTAGAAGAAAACAGAAACCAAAAGCAAACCTAATTGCAAAACAAAACAAAAGCATTCTGCCCTAACAACTACTTGAATCTTTTGTTTGCACGCTGGATATATCTGCAAGAAGCTTGAAAGGCCACTGGAAATTTCTTACTACCTAATACTAGAAGACCTGTTTGTTGCACTTTAATCAAGGCATTTGATTTCATCCTTGTGTTTATGTTGGCTGCGAACTCAATCATTTTATTGTTTTTCTGGAAGTAGGACGTGCTACAGACTTTTTGCAGCACACTGATCTTGTGTCAGTAAACACCTATAAATATAATTCTTAACGAGCACTCTACCTATCAAAACTGAAGAATAGGATTTGTGGGTCCATAATCTATCACTATTCATATTCCACTATAATTGGATAACATTTTTTATTCACTATGG
>JACFYI010001176.1:1468279-1495187 GCA_014898755.1 Handroanthus guayacan
AGGAATCAGCGAGGACTCAGCGACGAACGTGGAAGTCGCTACCCAGCGATGGCGACCATTATCTCTCCTATCGGCGATGAACTTACGAGGAGAATAATTTCGTCGCTGATATTACTACGGATCAACGATGAAATTATTTTCCTCGCTGGATAGCGACCCGTACCAGGCGAGGAATTCTTGTCGTCGCTGATGGCTAGCTAATCCGTCGCTGATATCAATAGCTACGAATCAGCGAGGGATCAGCAAGCACTTTGTCCGTCGCCATTTTTTTTTTTTTGTGTAGTGAATTGAAGTTTCAATTTGAGCAGCATTTTTAGCATAATTTAAGCATATAGAAAAAAATATAACTGATAGTAATTTATAATATATTTTGCTGAAATGTCAACATCCCATAATAAGCTCGCATGAGTAGATAATTTACTGTCATGTTAGTCACAAATAGTACTATATATTTTCTACTTATATTGATAATATACTTATATTAATTATTATCATTATGTGTATATATATATAATTAAAGACAAACATAACATTAATAAAATGCCTACTATGATGCTTGTTGTTTGATATTTGGTCAATTTTATTGACTAATAGTTCGAAAAATTGAAGTTTCAATTTGTGGAGCATCAATCATATAGTCAAAATAAGTGATATTTATTTACTTTATACACATACAGAGAGAGAGAGAGAGAGAGAGATCAACATTCCATTATAAGCTCATTTGAATAAATATGTTTTCGTCATGTTAGTCACCTACAGTGTTATCTAGTTATAGTAATTTTTATCATTAGATATAATTAAAGACAAGCATGCACATAATATACACATAGATATAATATCAAGAAGTTGCATCGTCATCTTGTTCTAATAATTGCAAGGTGAAGGTCTTATGATACAGAGATTATTAGTTTAATTTCTACCAGTGCATGTGATATATTTCTACTGTATAGTAGCTTTCGTGATAGCTTTTGGTGATTACATAAATTATTTCTTCATGAGCACTTAAGAACTTTTCAATTTCCACAAATTATTGAAACACGAAATAAATAGTTTTCTACTTTTCAATTATTATTTTACACATGTACAGACATACATATATATATGTTTTGTAGTTCAAATAAACTAACTTATAAGGCAACGTAGTAGAATTTTTGCTAACCCACTAAAATTGATTGATTCGGAAAGATTATACAGTAATTTAGAAATGTCAAATGAGAACAAAATTATTTGGCTCGTCTTATATTTGAACATAAATTGTAACTTTGATTAATTTGAGTTGAAGCATTCAAATTGAGCTCCCTGAATTTGTGATATAATTTAAGCTTCAGTTAAATATTGCAAGCTACACGAAAGGTGAATCAAACCAATCAATTAACATTCAGGCATACCATATACGTAGAGACAAAATACGAGACGGCGCGCGATAAGACAATCGTGTCCAGCGAAACCTCATGGGGTCAACGATGATTTCGTTACCTTTACTTATAAAGGTATACGGCGACACGTGGGCCGCAGAAATTTCTTTACCATAAATGTGCAATGTCTTCGATCATGTGATGACTCATGCAAAGGTACAAAAGTCCATGGTGGGCCCACCATTTTCTTCTGCAATTTAATGCTTGTAAAATGAAAACGATAGCAATCTTTTCCCTTCTTTCCTTTTTTGTCCCTTGGTTTTTTTTTTGTTTTTGTTTTTCTGGCCTCAACTGGGCTACAAATTCTCAAGAGTCAATAATATTAATTGCCAAAAAAAGAAAAAAAAATTAGATTTTCTGGATAGTAATTAGTGTAATTAATACAAAGAACAGTTCCATTGGATGCATATTAGATAATAATTAGTATAATTAAAACAATGAATTCTTCAACTATACGTACATAGTGAAGTAGCAAATCACCAATCATTTGATTAATAAGAGAGCAAAAAGAAGTACGAGGAAAAAATATATATACATATACATATATATATTACAGTGAATAAATATTACAAAGTTGCTAACAACTCAACTACCTATTGAAAAAAAAAAAAGCCCTACATGTCTGGTAAAATAATACTAAACATCTACTTAGTTTGACTCAATCAAACCGGAGACATAATTAACTTGATAACTTGTCCGACAAATGTAATAAGTCAGAAAATTAATTAACACATATAATAACTATATACTATTTACGTATTCAACACGGACTCCGGTTGCATATATAGTTTTTTCTTTTTATTTTCTTTAGTTCTTTTTTCCAATGGATATATCGTATGCGATAAAGTATTATCCTTGTTCAAACTATTGTCCAGGTGATAAGTAAGTAAGAAACTAGCATGTTTTTGTGCTATGCATGGTTAATCAAAATCAATTTTTTTAATAAAAATATTGAATATATAGAAGATAAAATAAATTAAATAACAATATCTTTTGTATTTATTGATCTTCCTTCATAAAATTTCGAATATCATATTTGATAAAACAAAAAATATACATATATTTAAGTTTATTAGTATGCTAAAGTTCACTTATTATATTTTAATTAGTATATATTTAGTATGTAATTAGAAATTACTTGTCATAAATTTATATAATGATTCAATGGTAATAAGTTTTCATGTTTATCATAAGCTATCTATTTCAGGCTTGGGTTGAGCCCAAACTTGATCTTTCATGATGGAGCCGGAATCAAAATGGATTACAGTTCATGGGTTAGGTTAAGTCACAAACCTCTAGGAAGCCTAGCCAGCGTGTGTGTCTATTGCTTAGGGAGGAGATTAAACCCTTAATCTACCCTTAAAGAGGTAATTACAAGAAAAAATTGGTGCCACTTCATTATATGTATAATTATATTTAAACTGGTTAACCAAGCACATATGTCAAATTTATTCATTTTGGCATGTTACTTTCAGAAAAATTACTTAAAAAACATTTCGGCCCTCAATTTAGTTGATGAATTGCCTCTCAAGAGGATTTTCAGGTGAAATATATACTCGGTGAGCCATCTTATATAGTTCCAAAAGCAAATTTTTTGGCAAAATACATAGGTGAAAATCAATTTTTGGCCGAAAAAAATGGGGAAAAATGATGAGAGTGCTCTTTGATAAGGTACAAAGCCATATACTAGTTTTCCAATTGCACGACTCGTATGAAAATTTAGTTAAGGGACAGAATACTAAGCTGATTGACATGTGCCTTCCACCTATCTTTGGAGGTAATGTAATGGAACGAATAACTGTCGTTTGCCTTTCCACAAATATCTACTTAAAATAATTATGTGACCAAACGTATATGTACATACAACAACTAACTGAGTTCATCTCGAGAACTTACTCCTACAGCGATGTTTCATACTCCAGGACATAAATCGGCATGTTGCAGATGATGTTGAACTGTTGCCAAATGCATTAGAGAGATTGAACTGTGGAGCTGATAGACCATACATCCTTCTTGTGTACGTAGAAATACAAAGAATTAGATGGAAAGAGGGATAATAATTACATTCATCAATACTTGCAAAATGTATAGAGTTAAGAAGTAAGGGGATAATTAATAATTAATTGCACTTCTTATTTGACATTGATTTATTAACTATGTCCTAAACCTCACATTAAAAGCAAGTCCCTTTCTTTAATGAAATTTTTCATTATTTATCTATTTTTTTGTGTTATCTGGCTCACTACTGCAAGTCGGATTATGTTTTGAAATTTCTAAAACAGACTTGGGTAATGGCCAATAGTTAAATATAATATTCTCAAGATTGGCTGGCGGATTTGGTCTTCCTTCCGACATAAATAATTGTTTTTTGTTTTTTTCCTAAATTAATGCTTCCTTTATTAATTACTGTGCGTATGTGTTCAGGAGCTAGCTATTTTAAGGCAGATGTGCTTTGCAAATTTTTGTGCGTACGTGTTAGCCACTTTTTGCAGAGAATTTTTGGTAGGCAGATATGTTGAACAAGAAATATGGTCACTTAATACATATTATTAGTGACGATTATTATGTTATTATACAATTTTTTGTCACTCATGTTACATTTTTTTATAATAATTCTAAAATTGTTTTAACATCCAGTAATTGCCAATCTTATCCCCCTCGTCCTCCTTTTTATTTTTATCACTGAAGTTTTAACGCTAAATTGTGTCAGCTAGCAGCCGATGGACGTCTTTGTGGACTTTGTTAGCATTAACTCACATATTGTTGCCGGCTTATTAACTCCCTAAGCTCTTAGGCTTAACTACAAGCACATCAATTAACTTGATGGTTTAGCCAAAACCCTTTGGGTGAATTCACATATTGCGTTCACATTCATGGTTCAATCCCCATACTTCCCCCCAAATGAATATAGAGAAGGGGAAAGTGGCACTTTTTGTTCCATCGCATAGGGAGTTTTGCATTTTTTGGCCCAAACTAATCGGACTCGAAATTTATAGGATAGAGTTTACAATTTTCTTGGACTTTTCGTCCTCGGCCCCATTCATTTCTTTGATGCACAAATATAAATAACACGATGATCAGTGATGTTTGGCAGAGAGAAGACAAAGAAAAGAAACAGTGCATGTGAATTTGCAAACAGTTCAAGAAGCCGTTTGAGAGGAGGAAGCCATTTTAAATGTGGAGAAAATTATTGAATATAACAGAACAAAAGTGCTGCAGATGGCTTATAAAAGAGAAGGAAGCATTTTTCCTAGAGCATGTAAAGTTAACTGTTTTGGAAGGCATGGAAGCAAGCTTATTGCCTATAGTCCCACGATGGAGGCGACGAATTCACTTCCACAGAATTTTTCTAAGGATCGATATGAATGCAGGTGTTTGTGAGTCCCTTGAGCTTCCTCCTCTTTAAGAATGGTGCGAGCTATACAAGTATCGAAATAATGTTTTAGCTCGATTGACACTTTGCTTGTACTTTATTACCTTAAAAAAATTCAAGAAATACATCATACACTTCATTATTTCCCAGTACAAGAGTATAAGGATTTTACATCAACTTTTATATATTCTTATTTCCTTACAAGATGATACTCTCCAAGTATCACATATTCATACAACTGGTTCGAAGAGTACTTTGTATATATGCATATCTATAACTTCATCGGCATTATAGGCACCATAGTAGAATGTCTTCACAACTGATAAAAATGTTTGCTTGATATTCCTGTGGATGCCACCAGATTCCTCAAGGACAAATTTCACTAACGTTTGCATGTCTTGCTCGAATTCCATGTTTTTGAGGCTACTTTTTGCTGTCTCCCAATCCTCATTTCCCAACACCTATACGTTCAAGTAAGAATATATTATATATTATATGGTTTCGTCTGAATAATATATATAATTTTCTATGTACAAAGGTGTTTTTCTTACTTTGTTGTTCTGAATTAGCTGAAGCTGCTGACAAATTTTATTAGTGAGACTGGAAAGAGTCTTGTATTCATGATGGGATAATATATCCTCCTTATAAGCAATATGATCAGCACAAATATTTAATGTGGCTGCTAAAAGCTCTGCTTCTGAATAATTGTCCTCTCCTTCGTGTGGTTTCGTCAACCAAACACCCCACTATACACCGGGCCAAAACAAAAATTAATTATCAATGGAATTTCGAAATAAAAATAAGGAAGTATAAATGAAACAAGAAAGGTTAATGGGATCTGATTAAACTCACAACATTTTTAAGTTGTTGCTTGGTGTATTTGTCTAACCCATGCAGGAGTTGGTTGAGTGTTGCCAATAGATTGTTGAGAAGTCCATGCTCACTCTTGGTACTGTCCAAAGAACATAAACGACGGAAATAAGATAATGTCAGTAATAGTAATTTTGGAATTTAACATTGCTAAAAAATTGAAGGAGTAAGTTAAAATCTTAAATGAGAAGATAAGAACTCTTTATTCTTTTTTCTTTTTAACTTCAGTTTACTTCCTAGCATCTTATTTTTGGAAATTAAAAGCTCTTTTGTAAAAAAATTTATGGAACATTTTTTGACATCTTATAAGCTCTTGTAATCATCTAAATACAAAAAGGAAAAGCTTAGGGTTGAAGCTTAATTATATGAATGTACCTTTTTGTTGCCGATAGGCCATTGGTGTTTTTTCTGACGGCTGTTAAAAGTGCAATTTTTTGATCCAATGTCGTAGCTTCTTCATTGAAAAAAGATGTAATCATCTTAGAAATAATTTTAGATTTGGCCCATGCAATTCTTTCTTTTGACCTCTCAGGTTCAAATATGGTTGCTGTGGCCAAAAAGTAAGCACGAAGGAGGTCTTTTCTGGTTATCTCGAATTCTTGAATATTGCAATTTTCGTTCCATCTGGGAAATAAATCAGAGAATATAAATGATTTGGTACAATTCAATATTAATTGGTGAGTTGTGAATAGTTTCGAAGATCTGTGCATACTCTTGCATATAAAGCCAGTCGATCTGATGTTGTGTTTGGCATCTGTTGTAGTCTAATCTTGCAAGCTCCATGTAAGTGTCATTGTTGACTTCTGGCATTCTACATGTACAGCAAGAGGATGTAAGAACGATGATGATATATTATGTAGAATATAATAGAATCTCCTTTTCATTTTAATTGATCTTTTATTATTAAATTAAGTTGCGATAGTTCAGTTGCACAAGCTTACCTGTCCTACTATTGAATTTTATAGTTTCTTGTTTCTTTTAAAGGGAAGGGTCGGAAATGAGGATTACTAAAGGGAAGACAATGATAATTCACTAAAAGGAGGGAATTGAACCACCGACCTTCCCCTAGAGGGATTTTAAGGTAGGGAGAATTGATGAAGCTTTTCTTAAATGAGCCATATTTCGAGGAGGTTCAATTTGATTATTAAACCTATAAAAGTTAAAGGAATAATTATTTCAACTCCCGAGTTTTGGTTTGAATATAAAAATACCAAATGTGGTTTAGAAAATTACAGTAATACTTCTATCTTTATATCATTTGACAAAACATTTTTAGAGTACAGATGATATTATAATTATATCCACCACTGCAATCTTTCACTCAATATATCACACTTTTAGCGGTCTAGTTGTAATTTTTCATTAATGTGTTGTCTTTCAATGGTCTAATTATATTTGTTAAATTTTCTGCTAGGAATGAGTTGAATTAGGGTGTTACTATAAATTTACAAACTAAAGAAAATGTTTTTGTATTTAGGAGTGACGGTGAATTCTGAGTTAATTATCCCAAAATTTAAAAAGATAAGCAAACAGGGGAAGGTGGAAACTAACCTGAATAGAGTCTTGCCAATCCAGACATCATCGGCAGCACCATAATGCTCCAGATAGAATCTAGTTAATACACGAGGTAGACTGGAATACCATGGCATCTCCAGTCCAATTCTTATCTGTAATTTAATATTATTATATATTAACAGGAACGTATTAATATATTCAAAAAAAAAATATTTCGAATTAAATTAGGGAGGGCATTATGGTAATTACCTCATCAGGTAAGTGTTTGGATATAACCCATTTGTCTAGAACTTGATTGCTCTCCAGCTTTTCCTGCAAAAAGTTGTAAGCAAATTGTTCGGCTTCTTCAAGAATTTTTTCTCCTGGAAATCTGATTTGGGAAGCCCTGTAGAGATTGTATATTGGTGATGAAGACTCAATTATTTGACCTTCGAAGCAAGAAAATTTGTTGTCATTCTTGAAGTTCCTAAATACATCTGCACAAAATTAGAAAGTGTCAATTAATATTCCAGGGCAACTGAATTATATGTTTTCACATATACATTTATATATATATGTATATATATTAATGGGTTATTGGTACTCCGTACTTCATCCCCTCAATTTATTAGCTTTGATACGTTAGGTTTTCCTTCAACAATAACTTAATGGCTCTTTTTGCCCTTTTTTTTTTTTTTTGGGTTGGGTTAAGTTCAAAGTCATTAGTGCTTTGGTCCTCGAGGGCATTTTTAGGTAAGATATACAGCCAAAAAGTGTCCAAAGTGAATTTTCAGGCAACATATGTAGTCAAAAAACTAGAATGTAAATTTCCAATTGGATATTCAAGCCAAATATGCAGTCAAATAATTATCATGTGACTTTCATATACCATGTAAATAATATTCTCATCACTTTTCCTTCGATCAGTTTTAAAAATTCATGTTGGGAAATTAATTTTGGACTGTGAAGAAGAAAAATAATGAGAATGTTCTTTGGCAAGACACATAAAAATAATCATTTAGCTACGTATTTTATTTGAAAAAATCACTTGGGGCCAAAGTTGTTGAATGACTCTAAGCTGATCACGCGGTGGAATATTTTTAAGATATTTTTTTTTATTTTCGATGATGATGTACCACAATTAATAAATTTAAGGCATGAAATGTCATTTTCACTGTATTAAAAGAAAGGAACAAAGAATATACTTGGATCAACATCATATCCCTGGAGTCTTAGAAGCCTGAATCCCATAGACGTGTCGTCAATATCACAAAATTCTGAATCTCGTCTGCTGAAAACTCCCTTGTTTGTCCAAACACTGCCATTGAAAAATCCTTCAATAAGTTATCAAATTCCTAAACACAATTAACAGCTCTTTTTAAGCTTAATTATTCTTCTTTTTTCCCTAATAAATGTACATAAGTTTCAAGTTAATTGTCTAAGTCATATGGCTTAATTTCTTTTATACCTATAAATATAACTTAAGCAATCCTTAATCTCCGACTCAAAGAATCGAGAAATCCCTAAACGCTGTAGTCTGTCAACTGCCCAAAGTCGTCCGAAAACATCGACTGGATAAGCATGTGGAGCTGTAGAGAAATTTATAAGAAGTAACAAATAATTAGAAACATGTACATAAATGCTAATAAGATCGTGTTAATTTATTATAGTTGTATTAGATACATTTATTTTATTTTGTATACCTCCTCCATTAAATTTTTCCACAGTATTTTTGATAAATTCGAAACATTTCTCATCCTTAGTCTCCATAAATGCGAAGGCAGTAGAAGATGGAGAAGTGAGAAATGAGCCATCAACTGCTTGCAATTTGAGGAGCTTTTGCCAATCTAAGTTTTCCAATCCTTCCAAACTAAACAGTAAAGATGTTGGCACTTTGTGCATCATCTCGATTGGTATCCTGTCAATTAATGTAAATATTTTTCAAATGATACTTTCTATTTTTTTTCTTTTACTATTTAGCTATTTGTACTGGCTGATACTAATTAATCAAAACAAATTTTGCCCCGTAGGCAATAACTAGGGGTCATTTTCAATTTTTGGACTCAAATTTCTTGAGGTGGCATTTAAGACACTAATTTGAAAATTCCGCTAAAATAGGATAGCACTCGGCAAAAAATTCAAATGTTGCTGGAATTTACCATGCATGACATTTTTTTAGCTGATGTGGCATTTTCCAGCTTGGCAAGGCATTAGGTCCACATAGGTTAAGTTAAACTGGCAAATGCCACATTAGCTAAAAGAATGCCGCTTAAGATAAATTTCCATGAATCCTGTCTTGTTTTAGCAAATCTTTAAAATTAGTGTCCTAAAATACCACCTCAAAAAATTCTTGTAGGGAAATGCAAATGGCCCCTAACTGTGGGCAGATTTTGCGTTTTGCATATTCACCAAATAAAATGTGAAACATACAGTTGTTTTCTTAAATATTTCTTCAAAAATGGTCTTCGAATAGTAATATTAACAATTGTGTCAGACTTAATATGTTACCATTTCAGTTTCTCTTCCCTAACATTATATATGTGTCTTATAACAAGAGCATAATAGGCAATATCATCAATGCCCATGTTTCGGGCCCTTTGGAGAAGGGCTGGAAATATAACTTCAAACCCACAAGTCATGTGCTCATTGAGTTATTCATTCGATGGTTTATAATTCATTTGGGTCATATCGGTAGCTAGTTTGTATAAGGGATAATTATGAGGATACTTGGCTCCCAAGGTGTGATCTAATTATAATTATATAATTAATTACTTCTGTGATTTGAAAAACTAAAATACCACCATTTTATTTGACAGAAAACTTAATTGAGCAACCGAGGTTTGAAAAATTACAATATTACACACTCCTAGACTGGGGGTATCAATGCATTATGATAATTTTCCAAAACAAAAGAGGGTGTTACTGTAATTTTTCAGATCACATCAATTGTGTTGTTTTCAATTAGCAAAACTAATAAAATGGAGGTGGTATTATAAATTTTCAATGTACAAGAAGTGTTATAGTAATTAGGCTATAGACCTCATAGATGTTGAAATAATGATCCCTTTATATAAAAGCAAAAGGAAATATTATCTCACAATGAGCCTAATCAACTTACCTTTCCATTTTCCGATCTCGTACAACACAAATCTCTTGTATCACTGGAGCGTCATAAGGAATCCCAGCGATCCCCAATTCTTTAGCTCTTTGAAGAACGGCAGGAAATACAAGTTCAAATCCACCAGTCATGTGCTCAATATTAGAATCTCCAAGCTTACTTATATTCTCTTTAATAAACCATATTCCTAATTGGAACAACATGAGAAATATTTGTCATAAAATAAAAAGAAAGTCTTGAATACTTCGTTATAGTGCTCATGAGAAAATGTTTATCATGGTCATTAATGTTACAAAAGATACCTTTTTTGCTCTTGTCAGCATGAACATTCCAAAATCTCAGAGCAACTACACAAGCTAGGGTATTAAGTAACCGATCGTACGCCAAGAAAAAATGTTCATCCCCCCAAGAGCCATCAGAAAGTTGATTATTTGAAATCCACTCAAGACTTGATGGAAATTGAGGAATATTGCGCCCTTTAAGGTCTTTAATAAGAGCAATCCACGCCGTATCATAGGGTGAAACACTTATTCGCCCATCGTGCATTGAACTCAACAAGTTTTTAATGTAGCCAATAAACTCATCCATCTTCGTCTTGCTCCTAATAAGCATATTCTGTAGATATTAATAATTTATTAATCCATAATAATCAACAAAATCTATATCGAAAAACGTATAGTCTTAATTAGTCACTAATGCATTGTCAGACTACGAAATTAAAGTTCTTACGAACCTCATTGAGGACTTCCCGTTCGAAGTGATCATTTTGAACAAATACTTGTGGCAAGTTGATGCGACCTGCAATCATTTAGTAATTAGTTCATTTCATGGAACAATTCTCTAGTGTTTAATTAATGTGTCACTTTTAAATCAATTTTTCGTACCTTGTCTTGCATTATTCAATGAATATTTACGATGAAAAGGGTAAGTCATATAGGGTACGTCTTCTTTACTTTTTATCTTCCAGATCCATGCACATGTTATAAGATGAAGAAGCGATAGTCCTTTGGTATCCTTTCATGTAGACTTTCCAAGGTATTCTCGTTATTGTGCATTATTATGTCTAATAAATGAGACTTATCAATAATTGTCGTTAACTACTATTGAATTGTTCGCACTAATTTCTAGTAACTATATAAACTATGACTAACTCTGTTTTCCCCCATTTTGATAAAGATAAAATGTGAGTACCACTAAGTTCCAACAACCAATGTCACTTAGTGACATCATGAAGATTATTGCAGCCAAATAAAGTGCATAGACATCAGCATGCACCAAATAATAATTGACGTTAATGTCGAGTTCGAGTTCAAGTATTTAAACAAACGTAGTAAAAGAAAACATATATGGGCCCAAAATTGGTTCGTCATGGATTGGGCCAGGGTCAAACTGGCTGATCCTTGGGTTCGGCCAGTCTCAAACAAACTGGGCCTAGGAAGGGCCCAGCATACATCTACCATGCTAGCCCAGCCATTGAAACTACGATTCGTTGCAAGCTACTGGTTAACCAAGTTCACAAAAATGTACGACTAACGTTCTACTTGCAAGTTCTTACTAAAAACAGCATCAATTATTCAACCAAACATATATATTTGGCATCATAACATTTTTTCATCTCAACTGTCACCATTCTCACGCTTTGCTCATTAAACTTATTTTTCGATTCAACTGACAATACATACTTTCAAAAAAGTTATACGTTACTATATAGCCTCATTTCCTGTGAAATATTTATGAATATATTCCACGAAAATGGGACTATATAGTAACATGCAATTTTTTTTCAAAAGTTTGTATAGTCAATTGAATAAAAAAACTCGTGGGTAAAATGTAAAAATGGTGATAGTTCAGATGGTAAGGTGTAATTATCCCTGTATAATTTACACAACAAATCGAATTCATTGGAAGAACTTACCGCTACAGTATTGTTTCCAGGGCACATATCGGCAAGTTGTAGATGACGATGATTTGCAGCCAAATGGATTAGAGAAATTGAGCTGCGGAGCTGAGAGACTATACATGGTTACTGTCGATTTATTTGTGTAACTTGAAATTTAGGCACATGGAAAGACAGATCTATTCAACAGATTATGTAAGAAATCTCTGCAAATAGGATGGACATCATTAATTTTACCTGGGAAGTTGAAGTGTCATAGTCTCATAGATTAGCTTTGATATTCTAAATTAAATATGGTATAAAATATAAAAGATTAAGTGAAAATATTAAATATTGTCACTAATGATATATATATATATATAATGACTATCTAATGATAATGAAAAATCTTGTCACCAAATCATAGTGTCAACTTCTGTTGCCACTCGATTGGTACTACACATTTGGCACTAGTTGTCTATAGGGGTGGCAACGGGGCAGGTTTGGCAGGACTCGGGACCTGCCCCACCAAGAATTTTGCGGACCCGGGGCCCGCCCCACCCCGGACCCAGGACAAACCGGGTCTACCGGGTCCAACCCGGCTCATAGTTCTCAAAATATTTAAAAAAAAAAATCTTTAAAAAATCATAAAACTTATTGAATATGATAAAATAACTTATTAAATAACATATTTGATTATTGAAAAACTTATATTTGCATAATTTGGCTCTTAAAAAAATTATAAATCATAAATACATATGTTGTTTTTATAAATATTGAATGCATATATAAATTATTAATTAATACAAAACAATCACTTTTATCCAAAGCAATGTATATTTTATTTATAAATTATGTATATAACATATATATTTTTAATAGAAAACTTAAAATATATACATATTTTTCATTTATAATATATATTAATACTACAACGAGGCGGGTCCGGGGCGGAATCTTGAAAACCCGGACCCGCCCCCGGACCCGTTTATAATTTAAAAACCCGCCTCATTAGGGGCGGGTTCGGGGACGGGTCCGGGTAGGACCTGGACCCATTGCCATCCCTAGTTGTCTATAATGACAATTCTTTTCCTTTTTAGTGAAGATTAATTTACATCATCAATAAATCAACTTCATTATATTATTAAATCAAAACGACAAGCAACTACTTTTGAAATTAGCTTCAAAAACAATAATTAACATACAAATATTTAAACCTACTATTTAGTAAAAAAATTAGATTAGAAGCATTAGCATCTTGGTTATGAGGAACCCCACCTTACCATGAGAGTTGAGACTAAAGCTTTACTGACAATTATAGTAACATTTTAAAACACTCTTCTTTTCTCACTATTTTATGTTTTACTAGTGATATTTAATTCATTTAATTAAAGTTTAGTGATATAAGAATAATTCTTTTGAGAGAAATAATTATATTCAATCAATATATTAATATATTCAAGGACTTATATAAACTACTATCCAATAGACAAATTTTTTGAATTATCATGCAATAAACAAAAATCCATACGCTATCTATAGGAATCAAACTTATAACTATAAAATTCAAAAGAATTTAAAATGGCATAAAATTAACCACCTCCAAGGTGTAGCCCCCTTGACATCTGGTGACCTGGAACGGCGGATTCTCGTGTTAGGAGGTGGTGTATATTGGCTTGGTACGATTTAAATATGGGTTGCAAATTGTTGGCATGTCGAACTAAGGTTGGCCAAAGAATTATAGCAGCAAAAGCTCGTGGACACTTGCGAAGTATGTCGATGTGTAGGCAAGCTAATCAGGGTGATGAGCACAATGGCATCAATACCTCGAGTGTGTATTAAATGCTAATGTAATTTGTTTACTATACCCATCCCTCCTTGATGATAGCTGTTGATGCCTCATATTAGAGGAGTCGAGGGGCTTGACTAAGTTGATATATAGGGTCCCTTCTCTCACATTTTGAAAGTGCTGCAGATGGTTTATAAAAGAAAAGGAAGCATTCTTCCTAGAGAATGTTTAGAACTGTTTTGGAAGGCATGCAAGCAAGCTTATTGCCTGTACTCCCCCGATGGAGGTGAGGAATTCACTTCCCCATAGAAAATTGCTAACGATATGAATGCAGTTATTTGTCAGTCCGTGTGAGCTTCCTCCTCTTTAAGAATGATGCAAATAGTACAAGAATCGAAATACTTTTTCGGCTTGATTGACACCTTGTTTGTACTTTATTATCTTAAAATATAAAGAAATACATCATACGCTTCATCATTATTTTGCAGTACAAGACTACAAGGATATTAGATGAACTCGCATATATTCTTATTTCCTTGCAAGATGATACTCTCAAGTATCACATATTCATACAACTGGTTCGAAGAGCACTTTGTATATATGCTTGTCTATAATTTCATCGGCATTATAGGCACCGTAGTAGAATGTTTTCACAACTGATAAAAATGTTTGCTTGATATTCCTGTGGATGCCACCAGATTCCTCAAGGACAAATTTCACTAACGTTTGCATCTCTCGCTCGAATTCCATGTTTTTGAGGCTACTTTTTGCTGTCTCCCAATCCTCATTTCCCTACATCTATACGTTCAAGCAAGAATATATTATATATTATATGGTTTCGTCTGAATAATATATATATATATATAATTTTCTATGTACAAAAGTGTTTTTCTTGCCTTCTGTTCTGAATTAGCTGAAGCTGCTGACAAATTTTATTAGTGAGACTGGAAAGAGTCTTGTATTCATGATGGGATAATATATCCTCCTTATAAGCAATGTGACCGCCACAAATGTTTAATGTGGTTGCTAAAAGCTCTGCTTCTGAATAATTGCCCTCTCCTTCGTGTAGTTTCGTCAACCAAACACCCCACTATCCACAAAGCCAAAGCAAAAATATATCAATGGAATTTAGAAATAAAAATAAGGAAGCAGAAATGAAGCAAGAAACTTTAATGGGATCTGATTGAACTCACGGCATTTTTAAGTTGGTGGTTGGTGTATTTGTCGAACCCACGTAGGAGTTGGTTGAGCATTGCCAATAGATTGTTGAGAAGTCCATGCTCACTCTTTGTCCTGTTCCAAGAACAAAGACAACAAAATAAGATAATGTCAGTAGCGGCAATTTTCTAATTCAAGATAGTTAAAAACTGAAGAAGCATGTTAAAATCTTAAATGAGAAAAGAATGATGTATTCTTTTTTCTTTTTAACTTCAGTTTACTTCCTAGCATCTTGTTTTCGGAAGGCATAAGCTCTTATTTAAAAATTTAAAGAAAAATTTTTGACATCTCATAAACTCTTATAATCTGACCCAAACACCATCTAAATACAAAAAGGAAAATAGATATTTGAAGCTAAGTTATATATAGATATATATATATGTACCTTTTTGTTTTAAATAGGCCATTAATGTTGCTTCTGACTGCTGTTAAAAGTGCAGTTTTTTGATCCAATGTCGTAGTTTCTTCATCGAAAAAAGATGTAGTCATCTTAGAAATAAGGGATAATTCCATTAAACCCCCTGTACTATGAGCGTTTTTACACTTTACCACCCGAACTTTTTTTTTTTTCAAACTACCATACCAACTTTTCAAAAATTTGCACTTTGCCCCCCTGAGTAGTTTCCGGTGGAATATTTCGGAATATTCCAGCCACAGTCCACCACGTGAATCGCACGATCATTTTTATGTGAGATGGAATATTTGCACTTTACCCCCTAAACTATGCGATATTTACACTTTACCATCTAGTGGCCGGAATACTCCACCGGAAACTACTCAGGGAAGCAAAGTGCAAATTTTTGAAAAGTTGGTATGGTAGTTTGAAAAAAAAAAAAGTTCGGATGGTAAAGTGCAAAAACGTCCATAGTACATAGGGTTTAATGGAATTATCCCTAGAAATAATTTGAGACTCGGCCCATGTAGTTCTTTCTTTTGACCTCTCAGGTTCAAATATGGTTGCTGTGGCCAAAAAGTAAGCACAGAGGTCTTTTCGAGTTATCCCGAATTCTTGAATATTGCAACTTTCGTACCATCTGGGAAATAAATTAGAGAATATAATTAAACTGAATTTTGAATATAAGAAACTAAGTAAAGTTTCCAAGACGTACTCTTGCATATAAAGCCACTCAATCTGATGTTGTGTTTGGCATCTGTTGTAGTCTAATCTCCCAAGCTCCATGTAAGTATCATTACTGATTTCTGGCATCCTGCGTGTATAATAAAGAGGATGTAAGAATGATGACGATTTATTACATCCTTTTCACTATGTAGAATATAATAGAATATTATCCTTTTCATTTTATTCATCTTTTATTATTAAATGCAGTTGCAATAGTTCAGTTCCACAAGGTTACCGGTTCAAACTGTCCTACTAGTGAATTTTGTAGTTTTTTGTTTCTTTTAAAGGAAAGGGTCGGAAACGAGGATTAATAAAGTGAAGACGATGATAATTCACTGAAGGAAGGAAAGTGAACTGCTGGTCTTCTCCTAGAGGGATTTTGAGGTGGGTAGAATTGAAAAAGCTTTTCTTAAATGAGCCATATTTCAAGGAAGTTTTGATTATCGAAACTGTAAAAGTTAAAGGAATAATTATTTCCACACCCAAGTTTTGGTTTAATTATAAAAATATAGGAATCCAAGCACACAATCATTGATTCATATTATGAGAGTTCTAGAGATAGTGCCACGTGTAAAAGTATTGATAATACAATCTAAACAATAAAATATTCCCCTTTTGTACTCATCAAAAAACAGGACTAGTTAGTGTTTACAAGTTCACTACTATCTTATTGTGTATTACAAGGCATTTAAAGGGTGTTTTGGTGTGTTTGTAAGATATTTTGAAGAACTTATAAGATGTGACAAAGTATTTGGTAACATTTTTTAATAAAGAACTTTTAACTTTCAAAATATGATGTTAAGATCTCATAAACTCCTATTTAAAAAGTAATAAAGTGTTTGGTAGAAATTTTCAAAAAAGATCTTATTAGCTTTCAAAATAAAATATTAGGGTCTTATAAGCCCTCTTTAGAAAAGTAGGGGGTTCTTAACTTATTTTTAAGATTTTCAGATGCATCTTCAATATTAACCATTTTTATTATAAAATTATCTTTACTAACATCTTATAAGATAAAAATCTTATTTTATTCAAGCACTTTAATAACTTATTTCTAAAATAAGATTTAACATCTGATAAACTCTAAAAATATTTTATAAGATGTAGGAGCTTATAAGATGTTTTAAAAAAGCTTGGCCAAACGCCCGCTAACGAAATCCTAACTTATTTTTAACATCTTGACATGCACTTTCAATTTTAGTTATTTCAATTACAAAATTATTATTACTAAGATCTTATAAATTAAAAAAGATCTTAACACTTTAACAACCTATTTCTAAAATCAAATCTAATAAGTTCCAAAAACATCTTATGTTATATAAGAGCTTATATGATGTTTTAAATAAACTTAACCAAACACCCCTTAATCTATCTCTTTATGTATAAGTAGTTGTGATCATTGTACTTGTGTAGACCTTTTCTAAAGGCCACTCTTGTAATATCCATGAGTCGTTGATATACATAAAAGCACCATTTTGATTTTCAATACTTATCAAAACTAAACCATCATGAAGATCAAATAGATCTTATCCTGTGTAATGACAATTCGAAAAAGTGAATTTTAAATTGTCAAAAAGGACTTAGTTTTTCTTCCCAAGCTATCTCCACGCTCATTGCTTGAGATACACATTACTTAATTTTAAATGTTAAGTACATGTTTATCAATTGCTTTGTTCTTTCATGTCCATATATTGCACATGGTTACCCTGTCGCCTCCTTAACTACGATTCCATATATATAATAAACTCTGTTTTAGGTCTTCTAAATCAACAACGAAATAATCTAATCCTAATATTATACACTATTAGCATACTAATTACTGAGAAAAGATGATTAAATAAACGACTTCATTTCGTAGGACGCAATAAAGTCACGTCAGCCGCCCAGCTACCCGCTGTCTCAGAAGTTCCTCCCCGGTCAAATTTTGACACTATTCTACATGTTTGGGAGAGAGAAGGAAAATCTTGAACAAACGCCTTCTGACCATTGAGCCTTCATAGCATTGCCTAGCAGCTTGAGGAACTGTTATTGTCTGGTCAAATTTTAAGCCAAGAAATAGTCATCGGAAAATGTAAAGTTTCCGTTTTTTTAAGACAAGCACCGGCCTTTCTCAAGATTCTTGAAACTTGAATTCAAGAACCCACTTGAGATTAAGACCTTTTTGATTTCAAATTAGTTTAAGAGAATCCAAGATCGCCAAAAGTTGACTTTTTTGATATTCCATAAATCTGGTCAAATTTTTCCAGATTGTATATGATGGGGGAGGAAGAAAGACTCCCAACTCGTGGCGATGAAGTGCAAGAAAATGAGCAGATCCGAAGGTGTGTTTGCACTCCACTTTACTGGTTGAATATGCTTTCAAAGGAATTGCATTGGAGCTTCGTATTTGGGGTGATAATAGTGTATGGTGTGAGTCAAGGACTTGGGGGAGCTCTTGCAAGGGTGGGCACAGAGTATTATATGAAAGATGTGCAGAAAGTTCAGCCTTCTGAGGCTCAAGTTTACTCTGGGATTACTTCAATTCCTTGGATTGTCAAACCACTTTGGGGTCTTCTCACTGATGTTGTTCCGATCTTGGGATATCAACGGAGACCTTACTTTGTTTTTGCAGGTAAAATTGTCTTATAAGCTTTGATTTTGCTGTTTTACTTGAAGTTTTATTCGGTTGCTGGTTCTTTATTGCCTTTTGTGATCCTTGACGTGTGTTTTGTGTTATGTTCCTGGTTATTTTGTTTGCTGTTTTGGTAATAAAATGTTTTTGTAACTTAGTGGCTAATATAGTAAAATAGAGTTTTCTTAGTGATGCTTACGTATGGATGGCCTTTAGATTGGGAAGAATATTAATCAAAGAGTATAGTTTGTTTATCAGATATCCTTTTAGCTACTTTTATAAATTTGACATAGAAATATATGCCGCCTATGTAAAGTGGTTGGTTAGAGGAACAGAATGTGTTCATTTCAACACATGTAATAATGTAAGTGATGTAAAGATGGATACAACTGAACTAAGAATAGTTAGGATGGGCACTATAGGGTGTTTGACATTGCTTTTGATGGTAGCTTTTAGCTTCAAACTCCTGAAAAGTGATTTCAAGAGTGCTTGGTAAAGTAACTTACTAACTTCTAGGAAAAGTGATTTTAAGCTAAAGATTTTGCTTCTGCTTTTCCATTGAATGGTGAAAAGTGATTTCAAGAGTGTTTGGTAAAGTAACTTACTAACTTCTATTTTTCGAAAAGTGATTTTAAGCTAAAGATTTTGCTTCTGTTTTTCCATTGAATGGTTTCGATAAAATTGTGAAAATTTACTTTTTTAGCAAACATGCATCATTAGGTTCTCTCTCTCTTTCTCTCTCTTTTTAACATTTTTTGGCTTTTAGTTCCAAATACTCACAATATTTACTACTCACTTTTAGTAGTAACTTCTCAATTTTTCCAAATAAAAATCACTTCTTATAAAGCAAAAGCATTGCCAAAGACCCTCTAAGTCATTCCTTAAGGAGTATGAGAGTAAAGAATCTCTTGCGTAAGGGCTATTGAGTTTACCATCAACATGTAATTTGCATATTCATGTTTCCTTTTCTTGTCCTCCTCATCCATTTTTTGATTCTGTAACTCATCAAAATCATATGAGACGTTAAAAATTTTAACAAAAATATAAGAATTTATTAAATTCTCCATCTAAAATCTCCTTACGATCAGCTACTTCTATGCATGTTTCTTGTGTAAATAATTGCTTCTCGATTCCATGTCACATCATGATTGTTAAAATAATTTGCAAGCATTCAACTTTGCTTTGATAAATTTTCATTTACAGGGTCTCTGGGATTTGTTGCCATGCTTTTCTTGTCACTGCACAAGGAGCTGCATATAGGATTAGCATTGCTTTCTTTGACAGCAGGAAGTGCTAGCGTTGCAATTGCAGACGTAACCGTTGATGCATGTGTGGCACAGAAAAGTGGCAGCCATCCTTCTCTGGCCGCCGACATGCAAAGCTTATGTGCCTTGAGTGCTTCGATCGGTTCACTTGTGGGATTTTCTTTCAGCGGTATCTTTGTTCACTTAATTGGTCCCCAGGTTAGCTTTGGAGAAAATCCTCTGATTTCGGTTTAGAAAGTTACGAACTTCCGAAAATTTGATTGTTTTACATTTTTTTCTTCTTTTATGTCTCTTCGAATTAAAGGGGGTGTATGGCTTGTTGACAATACCAGCTGGGCTCGTGCTGTTAGTCGGTTGTTTGCTCAAGGAACCTCGGACATCTAGCTTTGCTTACGAGCAGGTATTCAAATCTTTTTATTGCATAGTTTGGGTTATTAAGGAAATGATGTCTTAATTTCAATTTATGGGATCAGATTAACCAGAACTTCATGAATGCTGGTAAAGCTATGTGGAAGACATTGAAATGCCCAAATGTCTGGAGGCCGTGTTTATACATGTACTTATCCTTTTCATTGAGTCTAAATATCTCCGAGGGGATGTTCTATTGGGTTACAGATTCAAAGGCTGGTCCGTCGTTTTCTAAGGTATAATTCTGAGAGTTGGAGGATAAAGGTTATAACAAAACATGCTATTACATAGTTTGCAAATACTTCAAGATAACCTTAACATGCCAACTGTCTTAAAACAGGAAATAATAGGATATATCATGGCAATTGGCTCCATGGGCTCTCTTCTTGGGGCTATACTATATCAATACGGACTAAAGGACTTCCCTTTCCGTGATCTTCTCTTCTGGGTTCAAGTCCTATTGTGTCTCTCCGGAATGCTAGATTTGGCGCTGGTGCTCCGTTGGAACCTAAAACTCGGAATACCAGATTATTTCTTCGTGGTGATAGATGCAAGTGTGTCCCAAATGATTGGACGTCTCAAATGGATGCCACTTCTTGTTCTGAGCTCAAAACTCTGCCCACCCGGCATTGAGGGCACCTTTTTTGCCTTACTCATGTCAATCGATAATGCTGGACTTCTCACTTCATCGTGGCTAGGAGGGTTGTTATTACATGTTTTGAATGTTACGAGGACTAAATTTGATAAAATTTGGCTCGCGGTTTTGATAAGGAATGTACTAAGGATTAGTCCACTGTTCTTGCTGTTTTTGGTTCCTAGAGCAGATCCTAATTCTTCGATTCTTCCTGATGATGTCTTAAGTTCGAAAGATGGTGAAACTCGAGTGTCTGATGATGTTGAGCTTGTTGCACTCGTTAACAGCGCCAATGGTAGATAGAGTTGCTGTAGAAAGACTTCAAAAAGAACTGCAATAATATATTGCACTACACAGGCAAACTCAGCATTAGCTATTGGTGGGAGGTGAAGATTAAGATTACTGATTCTTGTGGACAATCCTTTTGTAAGATCATTGTTGTATTTTTTCATTTGGTTATAGGTTCTTTTGTACCGTGCTGTAATTTTTGTTGCTCGGCATTGAGTTGAGGGATACGATGTTTATGCCACTGAAGTTTATTGTACCTTCACAAAGGATACATTATTGTATTACTGGAAGTGATGAAAAAAGTTAGTGATACGATAATACTATTGATGATACCGTGTCCAGATTAAAGGATTCGAGAGACTTGAACCATTTGATATATTGGGATTTCTTTCCTCAAATTTGGATGTGCCTTTTTAGTGTAATATTCCTTATTAAATACATGATGGAGAAAGTGTTGATAATAGCTTGTATGTGTAAATAAGTTGTGTGAATTTTATCCCTTTCTTTTATTAATTTTTGTTTTTTCAGAAATTAATTATTTCTAAGAGTTACAACTTACGGGGTATCTTGAAACATTGCATTGTTTGGATGAAGAAATACATCTTCTTAAATTACAGCTGTTCTTGAAACGATGCAATATCCCGTAAATGGTGTAATTTTGTTTATATAAACAAAGAAAACTCTGTCAAGAAAATATAGTAAAAACAAAAAAATTAAGCTTTCTCCAATCTTCTAAGTTCTCACATACTCAATAAATTTTCTTTAAGTTCTTGAGGGAAATTTTCAGAGTTGCTATCTGCAGATTTCGGGTGGTTTTGTTGTATCCTAGAAGTGAATTGCCAATTAACCCGGTAGCAAACTTCGTAGTGGGGGCAATAATCACTTTAAGGAAAGTGTGTTCACGCCTCAATCCACATATTATTTTATCAGATTTTACGCCTAAATTCACATATTATTTTATCAGATTCTTCTTTAATTTTTCCAACAATCTTAAAGTGATTAACATGGAATTTGGTACAAGTTCTGGAGTGAAGATGCTGAATCAAGACCTTCTCAAGTTGAATTGTTTTGATGGGACAAATTATCCCCGCTGGAAGGATAAGATGATGTTCTTACTCACATCTTTGAAGGTGGCCTATGTATTGGATCCAAATCAGCCTACTGTAGCACCAAGGATTGATGATTCAGATGCAGTCAAAGCTGTTCGTGCAAAACGAGAGGAGGATGAAGTACTATGTTGTGGACATATCCTAAACTCTCTATCTGATCGATTGTTTGATCTGTATGCTTCAATCAAGTCACCACTAGAAATTTGGAATGCTTTGGAGAACAAATACAGTAGTGAAAAACAAGGCACAGATAAGTTTCTAATTATGAAGTATTTTGAGTTTGTTATGCGTGATAATTTTCCAATCATGGATCAAGTGCATGAGATGCAAATTTATGTCTCCAAACTGAAAGATCTAAAGATTGAAATTCCTAAAGCAATACAAGTAGGGGCTATTATTGCTAAACTTCCTGCAAGTTGGAACAATTACAGAAAAAATCTGCTCCACTCAACTGAAGACTTTTCTGTCGATCAGTTGCTGAAACATTTGCGTATTGAAGAGGAGACTCGGTTTCGTGACAAGATGCATAATCTGCAATCTGGGTCAAACGTGAATTATGTTTCGGAAGGAAGTAAGAATCCTAACGGAGGAAAGAAGAGAAAATTCTCCAATGGAGAGGCCAACAAAAGGAAGAATGTGGTATGCTACAATTGTGGCAAGAAGGGACATCTCAAGCGAGACTGTCGGGCAAGAAAGAAACAGAAAAAGGAAACACAACAGAATGTTCAAGTTGTTCAAAACAATGCTCCAAATGTTCAAATTACTGAAAATAATGTGGAGGAACTCGTAGCAATGGTTCAAAATTGGCACATCGACGTGGTTTCGGAGTTGAACATGGCTGCAACGGTTAAATCAACCGAGTTGTGGTATGACTCCGGTGCTACCATTCATGTTTGCAACAACAAGAGTCGTTTCAAGAATTATGAAAACGCTGTCGAGGGACACAAAGTTTTGATGGGAAATGCTGATACTGCAATGGTCCTCGGCAAAGGAAATGTTGAAGTTCAATTCACTTCTGGAAAGAAACTGCTGCTAACTAATGTTCTTCATGTTCCAGAAATTCGCAAGAACTTAGTTTCTGCTTCTATCTTGTGTAAAAGAGGATTTAAGGCTGTCATTGAATCTGATAAGTTAATTTTGACCAAGAATAATAGTTTTGTTGGAAAAGGATATTATTGTGATGGAATGTTCAAACTTTGTACTGATTTAGTTAATGAAATGAATGTTTCTACTTACTTTCTTGAGTTGTCTTCTTGTTCTTTGTGGCACTATAGATTAGGTCATGTAAATTATCGTTACTTAAAATTCATTTCTAATCATGGCTTAATTTCTTATGACAAAGAAGATAATAAAAAATGTGAGATATGTATTCAAGCAAAAATGTGTAGAAAACCATTTCCTAAGGCTGAAAGAAATTCTGAATTGTTAGAAATTATTCATTCTGATATATGTGAATTAAACGGTGTCTTAACTCGAGGAGGAAATAGATATTTTATTACGTTTATAGATAATCATTCACGATTTACATATGTTTATCTCATGAAAACTAAAGATGAAGCCTTTGATAAATTTAAGATTTATAAGGCAATTGTTGAAAACCAAACTGGAAGGAAAATAAAAATTCTTCGAAGTGATCGAGGAGGTGAATATTTTCCTAATGAGTTTTCTTTCTTTTGTGAAGAAAATGGTATAGTACACCAATGCAGTGCACCTCACACTCCCCAACAAAATGGTTTAGCAGAAAGAAAAAATAGAACATTAGTTGATATGACTAATGCGATGCTATTAAATTCTAATTTGCCTAATAACTTGTGGAGGGAAGCGATGTTAACAGCGTGCCATTTGCATAATAGAATACCTTCCAAGAAATTAAAGGTATCTCCATACGAATTATGGAGAGGTCGAAAACCAAATCTAAGTTATCTTAGAGTTTGGGGTTGTTTAGCCTTTTATAGAGTAAATGATCCTAAAAGAACAAAATTGGGGCCTAGAGCGTTAAGAAGTGTGTTTGTAGGTTATGCCGAAAATTCAAAAGCTTATAGGCTTTTGGACTTAGATTCAAATATTATAATTGAATCTAGAGATGTTGAATTTATTGAGACTAAATTCATTGGAGGAAAATCTACACAACCAACACAAACGCAAGATAATAATCCAAGTTCTACTATTGGCAACAAAAGAAAATCAACTGATGTTCCTAATGATATTAGGAGAAGCCATAGAGGAAGAATTGAAAAGAAAAAGGATCCTAATTTTGTATATTTTGTTGTCGAAGCAACTAGAGAAAATATAATTGATAAAATACCCATACTATTCAATCTAGAAGATGATCCTAAGGATTTTAGTGAAGCAATGTCTTCTCGAGATGTTGCATTATGGAAGGAGGCAATTAATGATGAAATGGACTCGTTATTAGCTAATAATACATGGGTTCTTACAGATTTACCTCCAGGTTCAAAACCTATAGGATGTAAATGGGTATTTAAAAGAAAATATAATACAGATGGATCTTTACAAACTTTTAAAGCTAGACTTGTTGCTAAAGGGTTTAGACAGAAAGAGGGTATAGATTATTTTGATACTTATGCACCCGTGGCTCGAATTACGTCTATTAGAGTTTTACTTAGTTTGGCTTCTATTTACAAGTTGTTCGTACATCAAATGGATGTTAAAACGGCATTTTTAAATGGGAATTTAGATGAGGAGGTGTATATGGAACAACCAGAAGGTTTTGTTTTGCCGGGTAATGAAAACAAGGTGTGTAAATTAGTTAAATCCTTGTATGGTTTAAAACAGGCTCCGAAACAGTGGCATAAGAAATTTGATTCTGTGATTTTATCTTTTGGTTTTAGGCATAATTGTGCGGATAAATGTATTTATTCTAAATTTAATGATGAGTATGGTGTAATTATTTGCTTATATGTAGATGATATGCTTATTATTGGTACTAACATGCGTGGCATAGATGAAACTAAAAAGTATTTATCATCACAATTTAAAATGAAAGACTTGGGTGAGGTGGATACTATTTTAGGTATTAAGGTTAAGAAACATAGTGGGGGTTATGTTTTAAGTCAATCTCATTACATTGATAAGGTTTTAAATAAATTTAAACACTTAAATATAAAAGAAGCTAGAACTCCATTTGATGCTTCATCTAAGTTAAGGAAAAATGAAGGAAGAGCAGTAGCTCAATTGGAATATTCCAGTGCAATTGGAAGCTTAATGTATGCTATGCATTGCACTAGGCCAGATATTGCATATGCAGTGTGTGCGCTTTCCAGGTTTACTCATAACCCGAGTTCTGATCATTGGAAAGGAATTATTCGAGTTTTTGGTTATCTCAAGAACACACAAAATCTAGGATTATTTTATAATCAATTTCCTATAGTTTTGGAAGGATATTCTGATGCTAGTTGGATAACTAGTGTAAATAATAATAAATCAACGACAGGATGGATTTTCTCCATTGGTAGAGGGGCAGTTTCGTGGGCATCAAAGAAACAAACATGCATAACGCATTCTACTATGGAGGCTGAATTTGTTGCGCTTGCAGCAGCTGGCAAAGAGGTGGAATGGCTGAGGAATTTGTTATTGGATATTAAGTTGTGGCCACAACCTATGCCAGCCATATTTTTGCACTGTGCTGGTCAAGCAACTATGTCTAGAGCACTCAGTAAAATATACAAAGGAAAATCTAGACATATCGGTCTAAGACATGAATATGTAAGAGAATTAATCACAGAGGGCGTAATTACTATAATTTTTGTGAGATCACAAAAGAACCTAGCGGATCCGTTAACTAAAGGGCTCTCGAGGGATATGGTCATTAGTACCACAAGAGGAATGGGATTAAAACCTTTTCTCTAGAAAAGCACCAGTGGTGGGAACCCAACCTTTATTTCTAGAACTACCACTAGTTGAAGGGTTTAAAGGGTAAGAACAAACTACTGATTAGTGACTAAGGGAACACTGGAAATTTGTATTTCTATGTGTTGAATACAAAAGGAAGATGAGTTATAAACTCTTAATGAAGAATATTAGATATCCTGAGGATATGGAAAGCTTCACCTAAGTGAACACAAGAAGTGTTGCCGCTTCTAATAAAGGTTTGGACGACTTTTATAAGTGTTCATGATTCTAGGATGGAGCACAAGGCCATATATGTGCTTAAGTTTTTCGGTGAACTTCTTGAAAATTAAATAAGCTCGTGTGTGTAATATTTCCGGTTAAAACATGTGAAATCTTGGTTTAAGCTACGGCTACCTTTGATTTCGTTTCAACTTTGAGATATTTGCACTAATAGAAAGTTTAATTCGAAAG
>JACFYI010001176.1:1543101-1558800 GCA_014898755.1 Handroanthus guayacan
TGGCAGCTTTGGCTTTGGTGGAGGAGTGCTGAAGAGGTTTGAGAGGCTGGAGCAAGTGGAGGTTTTGCTGGTGGATTTGGAGGCGGAGGTGGCTTTCGCGGAGGAGGATGTCACCGATGGTGAAATGGAAGTTAACATCAGATCTGCCAAGTACAATGGGCATATATTTGTAATTTATAATCAAGTAAAAAAATTATATTTAAACAAAATTAATAATAAATTGTCTGGAGCAATTAAAATAGTCTTAGATCGAATGGTTAAAATTTATTTAACCAAATATCAATGTTTAACAATGAGTGTATGACATTAGATAAAACAAATGAATTAGGACGGTAGAAAATTACCCTTTAATGTAGGAGGTAACGTGGTGATGCTTTATCCGATCTAATATATCTGTATATGGGTTTAGAATGGGTGCATTCGGTGAGTGCATTGCGCATCATGAGAGATAGTTAGGGTGTTGAAAACAGAGAGAGGCCATTCAAGAAAGAACTAGGGAGAAGGAAACAAATCAAGTTAATTGAAGTCGGGTCAAGTTGAACCAGATAATACCCGACTCATATAAAGAAACACAAATTGCAAGGGCAAATTAACAATTTTCTTGCAATAACTTACCCTATAACTTATAGGGGGTCATCATTCCAGTTCTATTGCAATATTTAGAAAAGATAGTAGCCAAAGCAAACATTTTTTAATTAATTGATAAATCTTTTAAAATTCTATGCAAATGCTAAATAAATTTATAAAATATTTTAAACAGTATGAAGAATGAAATATAATTAGTAACAAAAAATTATGAGAGAACCTACAAAATATGATTTATAAGTGACAAGGCTTTCATGTTGTGATGACTAATGATAAATTGTGAATAATAATAATTTTTGTTTTGCCATATGATTTTAAAAGTAACAAAATCTTGTGTTTTAAATTTTGATCACTATTGACATTGTATAATAGCAACTTAGTGATAAATACCTATATATATATATATATATATCAATATGATTTGTGACAAAATTTTATGTTAATAAGTTATTGATATAAACATGTGTGTGTGTGTGTGTGTAATATGTGTCGCTAATTTTAAGTAGTGACAATTCAACATAATCTTGTCACTATTAAATTTATGAAACTTATTAAGTGACAAAGTAAAATTTTTTGTCATTCAATATATAATTAGCAAGAAATTTATGTTATCACTTACTATGTTTTCACTAATTTTTCTTTTTCTTCATAGTCTAAGCATCAATTCCTTTCATAAATTTATTTTTCTTCTTCTGTGAATTTAATTAAGTTAAATTTTGCCATATACTTAAACATTTATATATATTAAAGACATTACATAAGAAAACAAATTGAACATACATTCACACACCAAATACTATTTTGTAATCAAGTTGTAGCATGTATTCATTAGAGAGTTGCCATGAAATATAGACTTGATGTTATGGGACTCAAGGCAAACACACTATTAAAATATAAATGAATATATAAAATAAAATATAAGACTGATAATTCAATATATAAACACAAGGCAAGACTGGTTACTAAGGGACACACTTGACAAGAAGTGGATCTTGTTTCCACTTTTTCTTCGAAAGCAAAATTTGTTACCATCATGTTCTCCTAGCAATAGCTTCTAGCAAAACCAGCACCTTAAATTAGTTAGACATTAATAATGTTATTCTTAATAAATGTTTGTTTGGAGAAGTTTACATGGATCTTCTTCCCAATTAAAATCATAACATAAGGAGAGCCCTCTGGTCAATATTTATTAGTGGCAAGGTAGCTACGGTTAAAATCCTCTATTTTAATTTACAATAGTCTTTCATTTTATATTTCTTGAATTAAGTACATTTCCATATGTATTAAATTTTTCTTTATTAAAGCACTTGGCTGAGGATGCTATGCATTTAACAAATATCCGTATAATAAAATAAGATATAAAAACACCAATTAAGATAGAGGATTCAAAGTGATCAGCTACATAATAATGTCATTGTATTTCCTAGCAAAAGCATTAAAATCCATAACAATAACAAAATGTATATGGATTTAAGTATAATCGAGGTTGAGATGTTAATCTTTCCCAAGATGAGAAACTTCTTTAGTTGGGGTCTGTGTCAAAAGAGTGGAGCTAGGTTAGTACATTCTAGGTAGCTATCATACTATGTTAGGTCATATATATTACTATATATAATAGCGCGAAGGCGCGTGTGAACAGTGCATCAGTGCGTGGTAGCTCTTTTTCATTTTCTTTTCTTAGCCTAGGTTCATCCAAAACGACGTAGTATCATTCGGTTGCTGCTTTCGTTGTTTGTACTATGTGCCGCCCTATTTGTCACGCCCCGAAATCGGGACATAACACGGCAATGCCTCTAGGCTGAAACGCCAGAGACATTCAGCCTCTTAACTTAAGCAGAGCTACTAAAATCCAAAATTAACATTAAAATCCAATGGAATTGTCGTTACAAATCAAATTTCCAAAACCTATAACTAGAGATCTAATCCAATGACTGGCAAAATTCAAATGTTGATAAAGAGAACGGTACTAGGAAAGAAACAAAACTAACTCTATAACATACTAAAAAGGAAACAACTTAGTATTACCGCTCCTCGTTGGCGTGCCGGCTTTTTCTTGAACTAACTCTTCTGCAAAAGAGTTGAGAGTAATGGTATGAGCGACACTTCGCCCAGTAAATAATTTCCAACCTTCTACGAATTAAACCGTATGACATGTGCATAGAGTTATGTACATAGATCATGTCTAAAAGGGCTTTACTATTATTATCATTATTATTATTATGAGAGCTTTTATTTAGAGGTTCAGGAGACCCAATTATTAAAATATTTCAAAGTCATATTATCATAGCACACTAAAAAAGAGAACATACTATAGAATTATATCTTGGACTTATATTATTAGAGCATATATCAGAAACATATCATTGCTTCATAGCATAGGCACATTATCAGGACGTATTTGGAAACATATTATCAGGACATATTCAGAGACATGTTATCTAACACATTCAGAAACAGATATTCGAAATGCACATATTATTCATCAGGATTTCCATTTTATCAAATTTATAGTTCTTAAATCAATTAAACATGCTCATGAGCTTTTCGGAAACTAAATCGGTTAACTTGGCCAAGCTCTTAACTATACCCCGTTAAGTGGGTCAAACACTACTATTATTACCCGTAGGAGGGCCTTAACGATTACCTCGTTAAGTGGGTTCAAAAACTTAATTGCTACTACAACCCGGTAGCTCGGTTCAAAAACTTGATTGCTACTACAACCCGGTAGCTTGGTTTCGGACCGATAATTTTCTAGTCATTTAGAGCATAAGTTTAATTAAATTCTTACACACACACACACACATATATATATATTAAATTAATTAAAACTTTTAAATCAAAGAGTATTAAATATTCCTGTGAAGAAGAAACGATTCAGTTATTTATTATTTACAGGATTAATTTAAGCTCCTAAATTAATTAATCTCAATACCACTCTGAAAGGAAAACAATCTGAAATTTGACAAGAATTACGAATCACACGGCAACTTAATTAAACAACGATTTCTCAATCTAATTCTACTAGATCATGACCCATCCATTAAAGAAAAGTTTAATTAAAGTTGCTATTATTAATATTATTATTATTATTAATTAAGAGATTAATTTAAGCTCCTAAGTCAACCAACCTCAATTACCAATTTGAAAGGAAATAATCTGAGATTTAACAATAATCCCGAAACCGCAGGTACGGCAGCTTAATGACTTGACAAATTTTCAGTTTACTCATAAACCTTCCACTAAAGAAGAGTTAGAAACACTAATTCATCATGGACATGATTTAAAGTGGCCGCATGGCACAAGGAATACATTAAATTCTACAACTAAGGATGTCGATTTAGATAAACCATCTTGTTCGTTTGCCGTGGCCAGAGTTATATTTATAGGGTGTGAATGGTATTTAATAATGACGACAGTAAGTAATATTAAATACTACAGTGAAAGGAAATTAATTCTCGGTCTGACGATGATTCACGTAATCACACGGCAACTTAATTAAACCATAATTTCTCGTTCTAATTATATCTGACCAAGTCCCATCCATGAAAGAAAAGTTTAGAACGGTAATTCCTTAATTATTCTTGTTTGACTGTAACCCATACATCAGAGAAGAGTAAAGTGGGTTCCCGTAGACATGTCCTAAAATGGCCCCCAGCAATATATTCAATTCTACCACTGCCGATTGAGACAATCGTCCTATTCGTTTAATTCGTACGCGCATAACAGAATAAGTATTTTCTTAAATCGACAAAGGGTTATTTAAATTTGAGCGATAGACACGTCATGACGAAATAAAACGTAAAATATAGGAATCACTTACCTCTAGGCGTAAAATCCAAAATTTGCTATCATTATCGATCACGAACTTTCAATTGGATCTACGAATAACAATATGAAATTATCATTAAACCTAATTGATAAAACTTAATTCCCTATTAACGATAGCCCTATAATTAGAACCCTAAATCATAAAAGGAAAAGAGAGAAGGGATTTACCTCCAGTTGCAAACCTCAATCTTGTAGGGTAAATATCATAACTATAGGTATATTTATAGTGGTTTTCGTCTGACATAATTAGGGTTTGGGGCTACTTAGAATCCTACTTCTCCTAGTACTTAGTTATTGGTGTTTGATTTTCAAATTATTATTTGAAACCCCTAAAATAGATAATGGTCTAAACAAATAAATAGATATATATATATATAATTACTAAAAAAATTTCAGATATTACACTATTTGTCCGCTGCTTTGTCTTTTCTGTTTTTTTGGTGGGCCCCACCAAAGAAATCAGAAGAAACGGGTGTCCTTAGCAGCCTTAAGAAGAAACACTACGTGATTTTTCCTATTGTTTTCTTCTCTCTCTCTCCTTTTTTCTCGTTGTTGGCGTTTTCCTTTTTTTCTTTTTGTTTTTTCATTTGCTTTTTGCTTTTGGTCCTTTAATTTTTTCTTTTCTTTTTTTTTTTTCATTTGCTTTCTTCTTTTTATAATATTAATGTTAATGTTAATATTTTTTTTCTACACTAATGACAATAGTTATTGGTTTTATTTTTTGTAATAACAAAAATTGCAATTATTTGAAGTTGTAAAAGCCCAAAAAATGTAGAAATAAAAAATATATTTGCAAAATTAGATCCATGATTATATAAAAATAGAAGTTGATCTTAATGTTAAGGAAAAATTGCGTTGATCTCCCATGAACTATGGACTATTGGCAACCACCGCCCCTTAGGTTTGGTTTTTTTTTTTGCATCAACATCCTCTCCATCCATTTTTTCATTAGTTTTTTTTTAAAGACTAAAATGTCCTTTTGTTTGGAAAAAAAGATATTTGTTGCCATACTAATGACAAATAGTTATTGGTTTTATTTTTTGTAATAACAAAAATTATTTGAAGTTATAAAAGCCTAAAAAATGTAAAAATAAAAAATATATTTGCAAAATTAGATACATGATTATATAAAAATAGAAGTTTGATGTTTTTTATAATCTAATAATTCAATTTTTTTTAAAATAAAATTTTAGTACTAAATCAAAATTTTTAATTTTAAAAAATATATATAAATCCCATTATAAGTCAATTCGATTTATCTAGGAGTCTAATCCAATTGTGTAGGAATTTAGTAAAAAAATAAAATTACTAAATCTAAAGCAACATATTTTATAATAACGTTTACTATTTTATTTTATACTATAAATGATTTAATTACAATGTTGTGTGAGAATTGAATCCACCTCTGTGATAAATGATTTACTTACAATGTGGTGTGAGAATTGCATCCACCTCTATTTTATAATATAAAATAAAATAGTAAACGTTATGATAAAATGTTGATTTGGATTTAGTAGTTTCATTTTTTACTTATTTGACTGAGACTCCTAAATAAATCCAATTGAATTATAATGGAATTTATATATGTTTTAAAAATTAAAAATTTTAATTTGGCACTAAAAATTAATTTAAAAAAAAGTTTGAATTATTAAATTATAAGAAATATCAGATTTCATTTTTGTATAATCATCTATGTTATTTTGTGTACATATTTTTCGTTTTTACATTTATTAGACTTTTATAACTACAAATAATTGCATTTTTATTATGATAGAAAATAAAACCAATAGTTAATTGTCATTCATAAGGGAACAAATAATTTTTTTTTAAACAAAAGGAAGTCTTTACAAATGAAAACTAATGAAAAAAGGGATTGAGGGAAGGTTGATGCAAAACAGTTAAATCTAAAGAGAAGCGATTGCCAATAGTTTATAATTTAGAGGAGGTTAATACAATTCTCCCTTACTGTTAATTACTTTTACTTTTCACTGATTTTGTTGTGGTTGCCTGTACTTTTTACTAATATTGTTGTTCTTGATTTTGTTTTTACTGCACCAATAGAGTTGAGGTCCACTCATTCTTTTGCTTCTTTTTTCTGATAATTTTGGGACCCGCGAAGATCATTTCCGAGGCAAAGTTATAAAAAAGTATTATATTCAAATAATAATTTGAATATTTTAGCAAAACATAATTCAGTAGAAAATAATTTTAATAATATTACATCTCATCTTTATTTAAATTTTGTCACAACTCAGGATAAAAATGTTGGATATGTGTTTGAAATACTTTAAACTATTTATTTCTAATAATTTCTCTTCTTTAAATTTTATAATATATCGAACAAATTTCAATAAATCTACTTTGAATAAAATAAATAAATTATTATTTCATTGTATATTGTATATTCTTAACATCATAAAATTTATATATTCACAATTACAACTTTAGGGAATATGTAAAGTTAATGACTTGATATGATTATTATATGTTAATGTAACTTTTGAGACTAATTTGTAATTTTATTATTTAAGAGGAGCATTCTGAAAAAATGAATTTTTTGATTTCCACAAAAAAAATGTGATATGTTTTGTCTATGTTTTAGGGATACCAAAACATTTTGGCAAAATGTAACCAAACATAGCCATACTTTTTTATTTTTTTTTTTCAACTTAGTTACAAATGACATCATTTATCTTTGTGAGGAGGAATTGATTGTATGTCTGCATTATTCTTTTGTACCATGTGGCAGGACCTAATAAAAGTAGAAGAAATGTTTTTAGCTCTATTTACTTTTTATTATTACCAGTATCTAGCACATTTAATGCATGTGTCGAAAATGAGCTGATCTAGAATATGGCTTAATAATTAGAAGATATAATTAATGTAATTATTTATAATCTAATTTAAATAGAAATTTAGAAAGTTACATGTGGTTATTAGAGTAATTCAAGATTAAGTACATTTAGAAAATATACAAGAAAATAGAAGAGCTCACACTTTAAAAGTATAGATATTGATAATAATATCATAAATATTAAATGAATACTATAAAAATAAAAATAATTTAATCATGTACGAAAAATTTAATTGTTTCCTAAATAGTGGTTTCTGTAATGTGTTCCAGTGATAATTTAAATAAAACAATAACAAATACAAGTGCTTATTGCATACTCAATTCGGGTAAATAAAATAAGTAAAATATTATATATCAAAATAAAATAAACGCTTTATTTATTTAATAATTAAAACATAATTAATATTGTAAATATAATATATTTATAATTTAATATTAAAAAATTAAATTGCAAATAAGTATTAAAATGAATAAAGTTTAAGAGCATTTTAAGAAAAACTCATAAAAACATTTCATCAAATATAATTATATTTAATTCTCCTTCTATATCCTTTTTAGGTAAGTATGTACTGCTAACTCTCTGGCATCTTTCAGCTTCACTTTGTGCTCTCTCAAGTGTGTTGTTTTGTAGAAGATAATAGCTCAATTAAAATATCCAACATTCCAAATATTGGTGTTTGATAAGAGAGATAACAAGTACGAGTCAGCCTGGAGAAATTTACATAAATTTTTTAAATTTTGTTTCAATTTTTTTGGTTATTTACTTTTTAATTATTTCTGAACAATGTCACGAATTTAAGTTTTTATTGATTATAATTGATACATCTTTAGATTTAATTTTTATTAAGTGTTAATCAGATAAATTGCTATTTTATTATCAATTCATTAATAATTAATAATAAATTTTGTTTGGAAATCACCTCTCAGATCAAGATCCATCAAATGTAGCTTCACAATCACAATATATTGCAAAAAATATCCCGTCATATTAATAAAATCATCCTATTTAGTATAAGGGTATTTATGTAAAATTATAACAAATACCACATAATCCTTCCTATCAAACATTAAACTACATGCTACAAGATTTTTTAATTTACATAATGAATCTTCCCTATCAAATAAGACATTGACATTTAAACCTCATCTAATCTCTAAAACTCTAAATTGTGGTATTTGACACAAATACTTCATCAAACACCCCCAAAAGAGATTAGTTTCATTCCTCCAAATATTTATAATTTATACAACATTCCTATAAAGGAAATACTATACTTTCCGAATACGAAAAATATTTTTATGATAACAATATACAATAATTTTACAATTTACAAACAAGGCATAAAAATATACCAACGGGCACGAGACCACGCATCGTGTGGTCAGCCCCTAACTAGTGTGTATATATATATATATATATCTCCCCTTTTCTGCCGTTGTAAGCCAGTATTGTATAGCCACTGGATTGGGACACATGTACTGATTTGGAGGGTCTAGACTGGTTGGGTCATCGCGGGTCGTATGGACAACGCCGGACCCGAACCTGACTGTACAGAGCCTGGGGTTGTGTGGGGGATTCCCTCTATGGGCTTAATCATGTGCCTTATTCCTATCTTTAGGATTGCCTGTTCATTTGGGCCCAGGTACAAGGCTGGGCTAATATCCACATCAAAGTTAAAAAGCCAAAAGTATTATATAAGGAAAATAAAAGAAAAGGATGAACTCAAAAGTTCACCAATTTCAGTAAGTTTATATTAGCATGAGAAATTTGACGAATAGTGATCTCATAATGTCCAACAGTTCGACCCACAGCTACATTACTCCAAATTCATGTTCATCTACACTTGATACAACATGATGTAACAAGTTTCCCATGTATATGTCAACCCAATTTATGTTATTTCACAATCACAACTTGACTGGAATAGCTTTAAGCGAAACTGTCCTGCGCAATGATAGCCCAAACATCTTTCCTCTGCCCAGTTCTAAGTTAACCCCTGCTTCAAGTTTCCAATCAAAATTGTAAATTAAATTTGCCACAATTATACGCAGCATCCAGTTTGCTAATGGCAGACCAGGGCACATTCTTCCCGAACCAAATGGAAAAAGCTCAAAATCTTGACCCTTAAAGCCTATTTTTTAGTCCAAAGATCGTTCAGGCTCAACTGAATCTGGATTTGACCATATGCTTGGATCTCTCCCAATAGCCCACACGTTAAAAAGTATTTGCGTATCTTTAAGAATCATATAACCATTGATTTCTACGTCATAATATGCCTTGTGAGGAATTAAGAAAGGCACTGAAGGATGGGCTCTAAATACTTCTTTAATCACTGCTTGGAGGAATGGAAGTCTAGAGATATCTAATTCTTGGATTGTTTATTTTCTCCAACGACAGTTTTAAGCGCCTGTTAAGCCTTTGACAATTTCTCAGGGTTGAGCAGTAACTCTGTCATTGCCCATTCCAGTGTGGTGGCGTTTGGGTCTGATCCTCCAGCAAACAAGTCCTAACATAAAGTAGAATAGAATCAGTTTTCCAAAATAAAGGAAAAAGTGGCTAAATCAATGAAGAAATTACGTACCAGAAGTAAATGGTTAATATCGTTGACGCTCAACTCCTATTCACTTCCTTGGCTGAGATCCAGAAGTGTTTCGGGCAAATCATTTTTCTTTTGATAATCCAGAGACTTTCTTCTCGATTGCAATCTTTGATTGATTAAATCCTCAATAAACCCAAGCAATTTTCCAAATAATAATCAGACTTCCGTTTAATCCCTTGTGGAACAATCGGTTTAAGAACTGGAAAGCAGTCCGCAAGATTAGGAGATCCAACAACATTCGTCAGACCCACAAAAATTTCCTTAAATTACTGAGTGGCATTGGAATCAAAGTTAGCAACTTCATTTGAAAATAATGTGGCGGACATGAGATTAAGCGTGGTTGTGAGTGCAGCTTCGCCAATAGCCACCAAAACACCATTATCGCAATACTTTTGCATATAATCACAGAGTTTCTGTAACTTTTCTTGGCGAAGGCCTTGACTGGCTTCAAGACTGATGTGCTCGAGGTCTTATAACAAGTAATGGGGGTGTAGCACAAAGAACCAATATAGCCAAGACCTCTAACACTTGGTGGATTGTCTATAGCGAAACAGGGTCACAGCGACCCTTAGTCCAAAAGTTGCCCTCTACAGTAACACAAGTGGGGTATTTATAGGTACCAATCTGTACCATTCACACTAGGCTACGTGGCGTCATCCTGGGCAGTCACTAGACGTTCATCTACGGTTGTCATTCCGGGTCCTGTTCGTGTCTCTCTATGGGTCAAGGTTGGGCCGACCCTCACATGTCGGACCTGGATCGCCCGATTGTTGCGGGTCGGAGCCAATCATTCTTCTTTTGGAGGTCGGGTCATGTCCCGACCCGACCCGTATCCGTACGCTCTGCTACTGGCCCAGGTCACATACGCTCTGGGCTTTGGTGCCCAGGTCCTTTGTTTCCAAAATCGGCCCACATCAAAGACAATGAGTTGAAAACATTTGTTCTTTGGTTAGTTTACGGAACTTCCGCCATTCGCTTCCGACCGGCAAAATTACCATTGAAATCTTGTGATGATCGTGTGCCTGCCCCGCCGCAGGAATGGATCGACTAGAAAAGGCTTGGTCGTATTTTTGTAGCAACTCTTTTGCCATTTTAGGTGAGGAAACAACTACCGTATACATGCTCCCAAGCAGTGGCGGGGCCAAGGTAGAGACGGCAGGGCCAGCTGTCCCTACTAAATTTTTTGAAATGACCCCTCAATATATGATATTGTCATGTTATTTTTATTAAATTAAAAATTTGTCCCCACACTATATCGGGAAAAAAATTAAGCAGGCTAAGAATTGAAGTGTCTAAGCTCTTTTCAAATGTGCTCATCTACCCTTCCATTCCAAAATTCCAAGCCATTTATATAATACTCTCGCTTTTATTTCTCTTTCCCTTTTCATTTTTTCCATTCTTAAATATTGACCCAATGATTTGTGTTTTTATTATTTTCAAAGGAGATTCAAAACTCATCCGGGATTTTTTTTCTTTCTCCACTAAAAACTAGAATATGCAAGTCTCTAATTTATTTCCTTCAAGTATAACATTGATCATAGAATTTTGATTTATTTTAATAATTTTGTGTTGTATCAATAATAAATTTTATATTGTTTTTATTTGTATCAAATTGAAGCTTTCACCCTTTATATTGTCTTTAGTTTATTTATTTATTTATTTTTTCTTCCTAAGGTTTAGTGAAGAATGAAGAATCTCTATCATTTAGGAAGGAAAATTTTGAATAGAAGAACTTTTTTGTGAAAAGCACAAGTAAATATTTTTATTTTTTTGTGAAAATTTATTGCTTGTGTTGTTATCTTATGAGGATTGAATTTGAAGACTAAGGAAATGGCAATGCATTTATCATTGGCGATTTTACAAATTGGAAAAAGTTGTAAAATGATTTAAAAATTTGTCAACATAGCGTGAAATATTGTAATTGTAAAGTATGCATTCATTTGAAAATGAACAAGTTTATATATTGTTTTATATTTATTTTTATATTTTCATATTTGTATTTATACCCCCACTAATAAAAATTTTTGGCTACGCCACTGCTCCCGAGGTGGAGGGACATTAAAGGACCATAAGTTTTGAATAGTTTGGCGAGTGTTTCTTGAGGGTTTTGGCCGAATATGTTTCCGATGATTGGAAGAGGATAAGGTCCCGGCGGAAGCTTGGCTCCTGTCGGACGCTTTAATTCCGAATTTGAGACATAAAACCATGTCTAAATTGCAAAAAATAGAACACAAAGTGTAAAGAAATCCATTTAGTTACTTCGAGTAGTTCATTAATTCATCTAAATGAGGAGTTTTTAACTCTTAAATACAAAACGGGTGTCTGATTCTTATTCGGACTTTGGATACTAACTTTTAAATTTTGAATAATTGTTTATGAAACTATGTTTTAGATCTCACGTGGACTTCCCATAAAAAATAAATAAATCTCATGAGGACTTGTCTGCTATACTGGCATATGCTGTTATGGATAATGGGACAAACAAAAATTGTTCTTTTACAATTTTTTAAGTTAGGGCTGCGATGCTCTGTTTAGTGATCAAGAGTGCCTTCATATTGACAAAAGCATATTGTAGAGTCAAATACTTGCCTTAGTAATTAGAATTGTTGAAATAAAAACTAAGGCACAATTTAATGAAAGGCCTCTAATTATTTACAATAATAATAATGAAAAATATATGCGCTTAAAGATACAATTTTTATCTGTTAAAAAAATATAATTGACAACTTTTCATTCATGTACTTATCTTACCTAACAATTTCAAACATATTATTCATGTTTATTTTAATCTTCACATAAAAATTAATAACTATCTTTCAAAATATTAAAAGTTATGAAAATTGAAGTGAAAATGAAACAATCTAACAGGCTCCAAGGTTTTGTCACATTCCTTTTCATAAAAGAAGTATAGGTTCGAATTCAACCAGTAGCGTGTGGATATTTATCTACTGTATAATAATTTAATGATATCGAAGTCATAATTAAATGTAATCGTTTTTTTCTGAAAAAGGCACACCAAGGTTCTTTATTTACTTTATTGAAAATTAATCTGATCACCATCAAAATCACATGGCGTACCGGTCCCTGCATGTAGTGGTGCCAACGGTTAAACAAATATATATCATATATTATTATTAAGTAATATAAATTATGTGACTTAAATATTAAACATAGTTGTTTGTTTTAGATTATATTAATTACTCCTTTTTTTTCATTTGATAAGTATATTAATTACTTCTTCAAAAGTCAATGGTTGGTGAATGCATTGCTGATGATACATTTTCGCATGGCGTGCCAATCCACAAAGTGCCAACGGTAAGAAACCTACATTTTATATTATATTACTGGGTACGTGATAGATTTTTTTTTTTTCCTGACTCAAAATATTAAAAACAATTATTTATTTTCCAATCATTTAAATAAAATGAATATAATTTATTTAATTAGTCATTTATTTTTGGGTCAAGATTATGGTCATCGAACAATACATATAGAATTTAACTCCATCGTAAGCTAGTGCTGTGACAGCAAGCCAACCGTCTTTTAGAAGACATCAAACTGAAAACTGATATAACTTTGGCTTGTTCCTTTGATATCAAAATTTATTGTATGTTTGATTTAACCCGTTTGCAAAAAATAATACAAAATTATATAATATGAGTGACGAAAGATTGAGTCACGACCAGCTACAGCTAAAGTTCCATTAAGGAGCGTTCCCGCGTGATAGAACCTCCTCAAGGAATACAAAGTTTTCATGAGGCTAATCTTGCGCCGAAATCCAAGCACGAATCCCTTCATTTAATAGAATACTTTTGGTGTAGAAAGTCTCAAATTCTGGATCTTCCGCTGCTTAAATTGTGGAAATATGATAATATCTTTCATTGTAAGAATTTTCTATTAAATACAGCATCGTGTTACATCAATAGGTAAAGGAAAGGAAGAAATAAATTATTTAGCACTTCCTTTCGATACTGATTTAGTGATAAATGCAATATATATGATATGTACCAAAAACATAGAATAGGAGATGAAATGTTATTTTGGAATAGGGGATCTTGTCATTTGAGTGACAAAATGAAATTGTCAGTAATTAATATAAAAAGTGGCTAAATTTGTACTTCATTACAATAATAATTTTAACAAATTTAATAATGACATATGAATGTATAATGTAACAGATAAAATTGATGGTTCAATAGATAATCACAAGACAAGATTAATTACTAAGGGATATGTTTACTCGACAAGGAGAAGATCTTGTTTCCACTTTATTTTCAAAAGCGAGCTTGGTTATCGTCAAAATTCTGCAATAGCCTCTAGTAAAAAGTAGCACCTTAATCAGTTAATTAGAAATTAATAAAGCTTTTCTTAATAAAGATTATTTGAAAGCATACATAGGTCTCTTTGGTCAGATGTTAGTGTGCATGCAAGCAACATAAATCCATATATAATTTTATCTCCTAGCAAAAGCATTTAAATCCAAGACAGTAACAATCGATATATGTATTTAACTAAACAATAAAAAACTAATATATAAGAAAATTAAATGAAATAAAAAAAAAAAGAAAAAGAAAAACTCAAAACTTCAGAAGTATTATAGGTTTACATTACCATGAGAAATTTGACAAATATGATCACGTAACATCCAAAACTTTTTACACAACTACATCACTGTAATTCCATGTTCATCTACACAAGATGCAACATAATATATCAATTTTTCCATGTGCTTACAAACCACAATTTATTTTATTTTATTTCACAATCATAACTTGATTGGAATAGCCTTGAGTGGAACTATTCTGCGCGATGATAGCCCGGACATACCTCCTACGCCCAATTCTGGATTAACCCCTTCTTCAAGTTTCCAATCAAAGTTGCTAATTAAAGTTGCCACAGTTAAATGCAGCATTCGATTTGCCAGTGGCATACCAGGGCACATTCTCCTTCCTGAACCAAATGGAATAAGCTCAAAATCTTGACCCTTAAAGTCTATTTCATTGTCTAAAAATCGTTCAGGCTTGAAAGAATCTGGATTTGACCATACGTTTGGATCTCTCCCGATAGCCCACACATTAAAAAGTATTTGCGTATCTTTAGGTATCATATAACCATTGATTTCTACATCATAATCTGACTTGTGAGGAAATAAGAAAGGGGCTGGAGGATGAGCTCTAAAGACTTCTTTAATAATAGCTTTAAGATATGGAAGTCTTGAGATGTCTGATTCTTGGACTTGTTTATTCTCTCCAATGACAGTCCTCAGCTCTTGTTTAGCCTTTGACAATTTCTCTGGGTTGAGTAGTAATTCTGACATTGCCCATTCAATTGCCGTCGCGGTGGGGTCTGACCCTCCAAAAAACAAGTCCTAACGTAAAGTAAAATAAAATTAGTTTATGAAACAGAAGAAACAGTGGTTTAACTCTACGGAGAATTTGCGTACCAGAAGCAAATGCTTAATATCGTCGAGGTTGAACTTGTACTCATTTCCTTGGTTGAGATCGAGAAGTGTTTCCAGCAAATCATTTTTCTTCTGATAATCCAGAGATGTTCTTCTTTGCAACCTTTGACTGATTACATCCTCAATAAAAGTAAGCAATTTTCCGAAATAAAAATCGGATTTCCGCTTAATACCTTGTGGATCAATCGGTTTCAGAATTGGAAACAAGTCAGCAACATTAGGAACTGCGGCAACATTCGTCAAACTCACAAAAATTTCCTTAAATTCCTGGGTGGCATCGGAATCAAAATTAGCAACTTCAATTGAAAATAGTGTGACAGACATGAGATTAAGCGTGGTTGTGAGGGCAGCTTCGCCAATATCCACCAAAT
>JACFYI010001176.1:1598205-1617601 GCA_014898755.1 Handroanthus guayacan
ACAATACACATCAATAATAATAAAATATCAATACAGAAAAAATTCTCAATAATCTACTACACAGTAAAAAAACTCTAAACAGCCTAACCTATGGGGAAAGATAGCCCTAAATACTGGTCATGACTCATGCATCCACTTTATCACTTAGACACTGTCATCATCAACTTAACTCTTGTATTTCTATTTTATTTGTAGTTGCAACTTGCAACTCACTCAAATAATATAAGAAAATAATTAAATTATTTTGTATTGAAATCTAATATATAAATTATAACAAGGACAATAAATAAAGAATTTTGTGAGAAAGTGAGTAACACCAAAAAAAAAAAAAAAAAACACTGAGGGAAAATAAGTTAGTGGGAATTAAAACTTTGAGTATTCATGAAATATATGTAAACTAAACAAATAAATAAAAGAAAGTTTTATATGCATATATGTTTGCAGGGGATTGTGCTTGTTGAATTAGCCACCTAGGAAATAAGTTGCAAGTTTTATTACTCAGAATTTACTACTATTTAAAAACAAATTATAAAATCGACTTGTTACAAGTCGTTTGATGCAACTTGAACTCAATTGAGGCGGATTTACTTAGATCATCTAAAATGTTCTACCCATACCCATGATCATGTGTATGGGTAAAATGTTCTACCCATACCCTAAAATACCCATACAATCAATTTCGAATGATCAATTGAGGCGGATTTACTTAGATGTCGTGAAATTTCTAATTTTCCAAACATAGTGAAGGAAAGAGATCATTCGAAATTGATTGAATTATAATTGTTCTACCACAATCAGACAAGCTTAAAGTACCTACTGCCTCAACTAAATTAATCTAAACAAGATTAATGCTATGAGATGCATATATAACTTGTAGATCCCAAAAATTGTAAATTCTACTTTATAACCTTTAATTTCCATCTATGATTCACATAACAAGCCTAAGTAGAGGACCCAATCCCCTCCACATGATTGAATTTTTTTCCCGGACTACTACCAATATTTTTTCCCGGATATCAATAATTTTAGGGTTCGATATAGTTTGGTTGACCACATTTATAGACTTATCGTTTGGCTAATCACTATTGGAATAGACTATTTTGTCCGATGAAAAAAAGTCTTTAAAAAATGAGGAAAGTAAGTGATCATTAAATTAAGAGGGGTATTATTGTCATATGTGCCTGAGATACAATAGTTTTTTGTTTTTTCCTTTTAAGTTAAATTGTTATAGTTAATATTGTCAACCCATTTGATGAAAAGTCACTACAAAACAATATAATATGAGTGATGAAAAATCGAGTGACAAAGTGAAATTATCACTAATTTTATATAAAGAGTGGCTGACAATTGTATTTTGGCAATAATAATTTCAACAAACTTAATAGTTACAAAAATCGTGTTTAAGTTGTCACTATTAATAATTAGTGACACTTATATAATGACAATTTAGTAACAATTAGAATCTTGTTATAAATTTTTTCCCTTTTTTTTTGGTCAATTTTTGTTGTTAGTATACATATGTCGCCAATTATCTTTATATAGTGATAATTAGAACCACTCGTTTTTTTGTCACTATTAAGGTACATTATGACCAAAAAAAAAAAGGGAAAACATTATTTGTTATCCAAAATATATTATCATTAATAAAATAAAAATTATTGTCACTTAATGTGTATTATTAGTATCATTTTATATTCTTTTGCAGTTAATGAATATGATAGGAATATAGGATCATATCTTGAAGATATTGAGTCAAACCAATGGAATAGATACTGAACTAGAGATTCTCATTTTCCGGAAACTTACGTTATTTTAGATTCATTGCTGATCGGAGGTCGGACTACACATAATCTTCTTTTCGGGCCTTCGTAATACCCAACTCAATTGGGTCATTATTGTAAAGATCCATCAACCATTTTGAAGCAAGGGTAACTATTGGCCTATACAACAATTTGCGAAACCCCGTATTAGATTAAATACATAATGAAAAAAAAGTCACCACCTTATAAAATTTTAAAATAATAATAATAACAATAATAATTCATGTACAATTATTGTACATTCTTTTTAAACAAGTTGGTTATAACTCAATTTTAGATTGTACACAGTAAGTTTTGAACTAATCTTCCTGTCCACCAGGGCTAGAGCGTGACCAATGATATTAAAGTTAATCTGTAATTAGAGAGAGCTAAATACAATGTAGAGAAAAGTGTTATGTGTATGGAAGCCACTTCTTGAACTTAATAGACAAAATGTTACATGCACGATAATTACCTCTTAATCCTATATGGCCACCTCTAGAATAAGGACCGTGATACACCACAGTGTTAAGAAGAAATGATTATGATCCCCTATCTCACATGGAATAAATAATGAAAATATCATCATCTTATTAGTTTTAGCTAAATAATTCATGTGTAATAATTAAATATTCCTTCTAAACTAATTATTAATAGCTCAGTTTTAAGGTTGCATATGGTAAGCTTTAAGACAATCATTGTGTTTAGCATCCCGAGCGGGGCCATCACATAATTCATGCTAAAAAAAATAGGATTAATTACACCTTATACCCCTTTCGAAATGGTAAAACTATCAACTCTTTTCCTCTTTTTTTAAAAATTATCAGTACGTCCTATTTGAAAATTCAACATTTATTAAAACCCCATACTATTATGGTTTGTAGTGAAAGTTGATGAAGTCAGTAAAAATATTAAATGGACTTCCTATTTTGTCCTAATACATAGCTTTTGTAATTTGGTGACAGAAATACCCTTTTATAAGAATTTGCAACTTAGATGAGGTAAATGTAAAGATTTGTAACTAGGAGGGAAATTAATGTAAAAATCATAAATTTATGCTTTTTGTTTAATATTTTAAATTAAGAGTATATTTGTCATTTGACAATTTTTATTTGGATTTCTTGATGGAGTATTTTTAAAGGAAATGTATTGATAATTTTTAAAATAAAAAGAAATGAGTTAATAATTTCACTATTTCAGAGGGATATAAATATAATTAACCCCTAAAAATACACCCTTTTTCAGTTTTGAATCTGACACACTGCCAATAATTCTTTTCCCCTTTCTTATTCACCTTTTATTTTTTCTTTTGTCTCGTTCTGTTATTTCATTATTTAGGGGTGCCGCAAGATTGATTAGTGTTGGTGGGAATTTAATAAGAATGAATTTGTGTGTCTTAGTCAATAGCTGGATCTTCAGATCACATGAATTTAGATTACGCCAAAATTTGACCCTACATTTCTTTTTTAGTCTTTTCTGACATGATGAGATATGATTAGATATTATTTGGACACAATTAGTGCTAAACCGATCTAGTTTATACCTTTGAAATGGAATTAAAAGAGAGCACAATCATGCATTCAACTTCAACCAACCTAGCCTAGTTTAATTATTTTGGTCAATAATAATTGTAACTTTTAGGGTTTTTCTTTTCTTTTCTTTTTTTTTCTTTTTTTTTTTTTTAATAATTCCACTTACGCATTATCTTTTAGTATTAGATTGTAAAGGGATATGTACGAGTTTGTTTTCTTTTTGAACAAGTGTGATATATCAATTAATCAATGCTCCAGTATCAGTCAATCATTAGATTATTTACCATGCAAAAGGTAACTATCCCACCTTCTGGAAAATATCTAGTACAATTTTCATTGAATTATAAAGAAATTATATTTTAATTTTTTAAAATTATCTAGTAAAAGTTCTAGTAAGATGAAAAATAAAATATTTAAAATAATTATATGGTTCAATATTTTAAAGGTTCTTTATTCTAGAGATGAAATTTGATACCAAACTAAACTGACATAGAAGCTGATGAGTCTTAGTTCAATATTTCGAAGGTACTTTATTCTTGATCTGAAATTTCCACCCAATGTATTTTTGCTATTTTTTTTACTAAATAATAACTTTTTTTAATTTCTATTATATACGAGTTTTTTTTATAAATTTTTCTATTAGTTATTGATATTTTGAATGTTACTGATATGCCATGGCGACACTTTTACACACATAATCAAAAAATTCAAACTAATCTGCCATGCCTACAGTTTTACACACATAATAAAAAATTCAAACTAAGAATTTAAAAAATGAATACATTGCCGTTACTTAATTGAACCGGTCCTCTCTCTTATTTTATCCCAAAAAAAAAGAAAAAAGAAAAAAGAAAAGATCCTCAATTTTCCTCAAAAAGACAAAAAAAGAAAAAAATTAGTGGGCGGACCGAGATAATACAGGAGGAAACGAATAAATAAATAGTAACTTTCAGTGTTGGAAATAGCAGACTTAAGCAGCTAACAGAATCTTTTACAGAGGGGCTCAAGAGATTTTGATCACGCCTGAGGAGTAACAGTACATGGATTTACTCTCATAAAAGAGTTCAAACTTTTCAAAGAACTCATTTTCTTCTGTCCCTCTTGACATCGTCTCTATCTTCAATTCTCGCATCACATCTATCATATCTCTCATCAAAACTCTGGAAGTTTTGCAGGTTTGTTGTTGTTTTTTCTCCTTCTATAATTTAGGTAATATCGAGATTTAAGCTCATTGCTGACTTTCTATAGATTCAGAAGTTTGTGGGGTTGTTCAGGTGGGTATGCAAACAGGCATCTTTTGATTTTGGCTATATTCGTCAAATTCTGCATTGTTAAAGAGCAGAAGTAATTGTCATTTGCGTGTTTCTTGGTTACTTTTCTGATTTTGATCATTTTTTGGAGATTCTACACCTGTTCATATTTTTTTTTTGGGTTCAAAAGATTGTATCGAGCTTGATTTCTCGTAATTGTTTTAGTTTTAGCATTGATTTTGTTGAATTTTGCTGTTACAGGCTGACTTTTGTTAAAAAGTGATTACAATTGATCTTGATTGTTGCATCGTGACAAGAAACTTAGAGCCAGTCCCGTTTTCTCTATTTTGTTATCATGGAACTAAGATTCCTTTTGTATTTGGGTTTCTTAATTCTAGGATGAGTATGCCTATAAACTGGAGCGTTTTTTGATTACTCAGGACACGCTCGTGGGACTCGGGATACTTGTGTTTGGAGTTTGAATGTTCTGTATTAAACGCTACTTTTCTATTATAGTGTCTATTAGAAATTTGAATAATTGAAATGCTGGCTGAGTAGATTTTCTGCTTTCTTGGGTTACCTTAATAAATCTCCCATCTTGATGGATATTCTGGTCAAAGTTTTACTTTGAATGGTTTCTTGTGACGCTATGAGTTGCTTGATGTCAGATTGAGATGGGTATATACTTGAGTACTCCCAAAACAGAGAAACTTTCTGAAGATGGTGAGAACGATAGGCTTAGGTTTGGTCTTTCTTCCATGCAAGGGTGGCGTGCTACAATGGAAGATGCTGTAAGTAGTCAATCAAATTTCTTATCTCCACAACCTAATGCAGATGCCGTTGCTAGAATGTTATATATATGCTTATTGCTTAACATAGTTGTAAGCATGGCTATGTGGAAATATGAATCGAATCAGTGTGGGGATAAAATTTTCATGTTATTAAGCTGTGCCAACTGTCATTCACTATAATCATGTTGTTTGATTCCTGTTAATCAGAAAATGCACGTGAACTTGATTGCTTGGGGAAGTCAAAGGGTTTCCCTGTCTATGAGGGCTATGTCCATACATGTTCTGCTATTCTGTAATTGATAATAGACCTGATTTTTGATAGAACAATGTATTCATTTTTCCTTAAGGTAGAGAAACATTTGAAAACAAGAATGCACTGGGGAACCTTGTTGTAAGAGGCAAAGAAGTGGTGCTTAAATTATCTGGTCTGGCATATTGGCATACATATTTTGGTTATGTGGGTGAGGTAACTTTGGCATCCCCGTCTAGGAGGATTGTACCGTTGATGAGCAACAAAAAGCGTTTATTAGGAAGATGCCTGTAGAAAAGCATCCAACCCGACCACGTACTGGTCGGACCCTCCCAATCAGAAAAAGAAAAAAGGAGGAAAAGAAGAGAAATGAAGGACGGATAACCCATGTTTTCTGGTTGAGTTGTGCATGGAAGATAGGATGTTGAAGAAAGAGATGGAGAGGCTGTAAAGAAAGAGCTAGGCAGAAGGAAACAGAGTTAGATAATTTTATGTTGATACATTTTTTGGAAATCTCTTTAGGTCATAAAGTTATCACAAAACTTGAAGCTGGCGCGTGCCAAACTTCATTATGATGTTTGGGCTGTGATTTTATTGTCAAGATGTTAACTTTAAGTCATGTTCAATATTTCTCACTCGCTAAAAAGATTATAATTTTGTAGATTGTTTTAATCATGTTTTGTTCTTGTACACATGCCTTTACTGTATCGTGCAAGTTCTCATTAATTATGATGTACTTATTCTTCCTTTAGCATGCAGCAATCCCAAATTTGGATGCATCCACATCATTTTTTGGTGTTTATGATGGTCATGGAGGTACGTTCATGTCATTTTACCGTTGTATTATATGTGCCAAAAAAGGGGTGCAGGCCCATTCAATCTCAGCATATAGGAATAATTCATGAATCTAGATTTGGGTCAGAAAGACATATTCTGGCAAAAGAACCACTATTATTAGTTTTATGTGCCTGATTCTCACCCATTTCATATGCATGAAATGAGTTCACGCAATCATCTTTTCTTCTTTTTGAAATTTGGAGAAACAAGCAGCTGAAATTGTGATGATCACCACAAAACTATCTGAGGGATTCTTATTTAGTTCTGTATTACACACAGGATTTTCTCTTTTCAATTTTTGCATTGTTGTTGCAAGTTTTGTTCTGTGTTAGTTATTGCATTTTGAGTGATTTTTGGTTTACATCGACTTTTCACTGGCTTAGATAGTGAGATACTAACTTATTATGTTATGGGAGAATGCTACTAAAAGAAGCTTTTGAATTTAAGAATAATCATGGGAGGAACGTAGCAGCCCCCACGCATAACTTTGCACTTACTTCTGCTCATATTAGTAATGAGTTTTCCTTAACTTATCAACACATTAGGATGCCTTTCAACTTTATATGATAGATACACAGTAGCACTCCTTTCTATATTTTATCATACCGTCCTTTTGATGCTCTGGATATTAATAAGTTTTCACATCGTAGGTTCAATGCATGAAATGCTGCAACTTGATAATGCCTTAGTAAAAATCTGCATTTATAGTCCATCTTTTGTTTGCTGATGATAACTTTAGATAATAATCCCTTAATGGTAGCTATTGAATCTATTGGGCAATGCTGGTTATATTGCAGGTAAGGTGGTTGCCAAATTCTGTGCTAAGTACCTTCATCAGCAAGTGCTCAAGCATGAAGCCTATTCAGCTGGTGATATTGGGACTGCAGTTCAAAAGGCCTTTTTCAGGTTGTTTGCAAACCTTTAATTATGTGAATAACATTTGATGGGTGCTATAATTTTTGTTGAAACTACACTTAAGTGGCTCAACCAATGCATGCGGTACACCATCCATAGAAGTATTCGCAATCATCGAAGCATTTAACACAACAATTTTCAAAAGTTTTTTAAGATCATGGGAATATACACAATCTAGGAACAAATTCCAATATTCTTCTGATGATCACCTAAAAGAGTTCAATGCAAGAATTTGAAATCAAGAATATTTAAATGCATTTATTGCACTGAGGATATATAAAAGCGGAAGTTTGTTTTTGTCTCTGTGGTTGTATGCATGTGTCCATGGCAAAAGCTAGTAACTCAAATCACTCAGGTTTACAATTCTTTAAAATTTTGTCAATTGTTAATGCAGGATGGATGAGATGATGCGTGGCCAGAGAGGCTGGAGGGAGTTGGCTATTCTGGGGGATAAAATAAACAAGTTTACTGGGATGATAGAGGGTCTGATATGGTCTCCAAGAGGCAGTGACAAAAATGACCAAGTTGATGATTGGGCATTTGAGGAGGTACTCACATGATTAATAGAACCCAAGTTGCCATTTTTTCTTGGAAAACGATAGTGATATTTATGTTACCTGTTCAATTGCCTTTTCCTCTGAACTCTGGACATTTTATTATTCAAATGTGATTGGGGCATATGAGGTAGCACAACCAGTTGTTAGAGATAATTTTAAAGTCTTACGTTGTAAATCCTTGACATTTTTCGCAACAAGGAGAAGGAGCTCTTTGCGGATTATTATTTTGTTCCAGACTATTGTTCCCAGTATCATCAGACAGTACAACATTTTGTGCTATGTGGTGTCTCGAGGCAAAAGATCTAGTCAAGATTTGTTGAAATGGTGCCACGCTTAAGTAAATTTTTTTTGCAATGTTTTGCTTCTCCATTTTCTATTGTAACTCCAAATGCTGTTCAAGATGGGTCCCACTTTTTTGATAGAGCTTATGTTCAAAGAACTTTTTCTCTATTATTTTCATAGGATCTATGAGATATTAGAAACAATATTCAGAAAGAGTATACCATTATAGTTTAGTTAATTTCAAATTTTGTTGGCATGTTAATGAAGAGCTTACAAGGTACTCTGGGGACCACTCCTGTTTGTTCTTGGACTTCATTCAGAGAATTCAGAAAATATTACAGATCATAGTCATTTTCTTGCAACATCATCATTATTCTGCTGAACCAAGTAACCAACCCTTTGTCAAACCTGAAATATTTGTTCCTGTATATCGAATACGATTATAAGTGTAAGAAGTTAAGGAATTATCAGAAAATGAGTCCTTCAATTATTGCTTTCATGAATATTCTCGTTAACCATCACTTCTGTAACATGTTACTATTTCATTTATTTCTGCTGCCAGGATGCAGAAAAACTATAGGGTTTAGCTATTTATTATGAAGAGTTAAAGGAACCTGTCATTTTCATAGTTTTCTTGCATTTCTTACGTCTAAGTTTGACTTCTTATTACTTTGTTCAGGGACCACATTCTGATTTTTCTGGACCGACTTCTGGTTGTACTGCTTGTGTGGCAATCATCAGGGAGAACCAACTTGTTGTTGCAAATGCTGGTGACTCGCGCTGCGTAATTTCTAGGAATGGCCAGGTAACAGTACACGTGCTCCAAGTTGCATTTTTTATTTAGATGACATTTTCTTTTTGTGTAATTAGAATGTCAGGCATGCAAAATGAAAACCCTTTGTCGTTCATATGATATTCTTGACCTATAATGACTTTTGCGTGGTTCTTTCTTGTTTAGGCATACAATCTTTCAAGAGACCACAAGCCTGATCTCGAGGTTGAGAGAGAGAGAATCTTGAAAGCCGGTGGTTTTATCCATGCTGGTCGTGTCAATGGCAGTTTGAATCTTGCGAGAGCTATAGGTGCCATTCAATTTTTCTTGTGCACCATTTTCATTGTTGCATTCATGTAGGAAATTGAAAGTTAACTCATGGTTTGATGCTTGCCCTGCACCATAAAAGCTCAACCTGGAAGTTTGTGAAATAATTTGGTGAAAAGAGTAATCATACAATGGATATCTGATTAACAAATTATTTGGTGTTTGCTGTTTGCAAGAGCTTTTGCTTTTTCAAGAAGTGAAAAATTGTTGAGAAAGTTGTAGCTTTTAAAAGTTTAGTGTTCGAAAATAGAAGCTAAAAGTATTAAAATATTGGACAAGCAGGTTGATGGTTGCTTTTAAATTTAAAGAATTAAAAGCAGAGGCTCCACTTTGGAACGTTCCAAATCAGTTGAATTCAGCTAAAACTTAAAAGCACTTTCTCAAATTATTACAACCCTTAGTCGAGCACTTCTATGAATGGTCTGCTGATTTCTTAGGGATGTAGTTTCTGTGGTTTCTGATGACAGACCACTTCAAGTTTGTTGCAGGTGATATGGAATTCAAGCAGAACAAGTTTTTGCCTGCCGACAAGCAAATTGTCACTGCCAATCCAGACATAAACATTGTATATATCTTCTTCATTTTCTATTGTAAATGATATTGTATTTATTATTTTTGCCCCTGTTATAGAATGAGAAAAAGTATGAGGAACGGTCCTTGTCAATTATATGTAATAACACCACACATCTGTTGAATTTTTAATCCAGGTCGACCTTTGTGATGATGATGAGTTCATCGTGCTCGCCTGTGATGGCATTTGGTACACAATCTGAACTTTGGTTTATCATTTAATCTATGTACTTATGTTCTGTACAGAGCCCTTTAAACACATTTTTGTTGTTTAAAAGAGTTTCATTTAGTCATTGGATCCTTTAATCTAGTTATGACGTCTAGATATTGAGACTTCATAAGCCTAACCAATCAAGCTGCGCTTTTGTCCCTTCTCAGGGATTGTATGTCAAGCCAGCAAGTAGTCGACTTTATACACGAGCAGCTGAAATCTGTAAGTCTCTACTGCCTTCTTTATTTTTAATTTTTTTTTAGCCCGTTTTGTCAGTTAAATGACTTGAATATGAACTCACTCCCTTTCTGTGGAACTTGTATGCAGGAGAGTAAGCTTTCTGTAGTCTGTGAAAAAGTACTCGACCGATGTCTGGCTCCATCTACTGCTGGAGGCGAAGGCTGCGATAACATGACCATGATATTGGTGCAATTCAAGAAAACCGCCCAATCAGGCACTTCTTCAGACGGGAAATCCTCAACTTCTGATGAAGTGCAGGCCAAGACAAAGCCTGTAGAAGCTGAATCATAAGTGGCTGCAGACTGCTCATAACATCTGATCTCTTGTAGGGCTGTGTTCAGAGCTTTTAATCCGTGCATGTACATATAATTTTGTTGAAGCTTACAAAATCAGACAAAATGTTTGCCTTTCATGCACTTTCACTGTCAAAATGTACCATGATCATTGGAAGATTTTTGTACAGATGTCTCTACTACAGTTTGAACATTAATAATTGATACCTAACTGGGCTAGTGATGATAAAATTTCATTGGGGCACCCTGATTTTCTGTTGTTTTGCCTATAACATGTAGTGAATAATGAAATCATATGAAATTTTCAATCCTATAATTGTGGCAACGTAAAATCTACAATACTTTGTTCCCTGGTAACATTCAAATGGCTGTTATCCTGCACATTTTGAACTAAAATGGGAAGCCAGAGAATATATTGTATAATTGTGCCACAGTTAAAACAGAGACAGAAAATAGGAGCTCAATAACAAAAGTTAGAATCAATTTTTAATCCATGTTGAAGTTGAGGCAAAATCTCTTAATATTTTACATTGTAATACAGCTTCTACAGAGAAATGAGTTTCTGCCATGGAATTTCAAAGATATGCTTCACAGTAAGAATATATACAGTACGCAGAATATTAATTTTGAGGACAAAAAGAAACCTTAAATTCTGGGCTATTGCTAGAACCCCCTTTTCCCCTTGGTAATACTCAATAAAATTACCTTATTACAGATTTACAAACTTAGAGCACTCCAAGAATCAAACAAGGGCCAATTCTCCCTGCACATAAAGTTTTGTGCAAATTTAGTACCAAATCTTTCAACAAACTCATGGGTGAACTCCACTTAATTGCAATAAATTTATGATTTTATGGAAAAACAAGATGGTTCTTATGTCACTGAAACACAACTGAAAGCTACAAACCAGTGAAACTATTGCAATTACAGCAAAGGCCTTCAGCAAATGGTCCAAAAATTGATTCTTTTCAAGAAAATATAAGGTGGAATATGATGCTTAAAAAGGAAAGTTTACCTGTACATTCTCTTATATCAATCAAGTTAATTCTGTGAACAGCATCTGCCATGGGAATGTTAATTTGGAAGCTGAGCGAAAGTTCCCGTGTTAGGACTACAGCCCCCAACCATCATCTCCTCATACACAGCATATGCATCGTCCAGGTTTCCAGATATACTATATGCTCTAATTAGAGCATTATACGTGAAGACATCGGGTTTAAGACCGACAAGCTGGAGTTCCTTGTACATCTTTCCAGCTTCCTCTGCCATTCCAGCAATTCCAAGATTAAATATTAATGAATTGAAAGTATAGAGATTAGGTGTCATCCCTCTGCTTCTCATCTCATCAAGGAGAATCAGAGCTTCCTTGATTCTTCCGGATCTTCCAAGGCCGTTGATGATAATATTGTAACAAATCAAATCTGGATCAAGCCCACAAGCCTTTATTTCCTCAAAGTAGTGCATGGCATCATCTACTCGTCCCAGCAAGCAAAAGCAATCTATTAGAATGCTGTAGGACTTCAAATCTGGTCTAATCCCCTCGTCAACCATTCTGTCAAACAACTCTCGAGCAGTTTCAACATCACCGGTTTTTCCGAATCCGTTAATAAGAATATTGTAGATAGCACAGTTAGGTTTGCATCCATATTCTATCATCTCCTCAAACAAGTTCTTTGCTTCATCCAACTTTTTTACCTTCAAAAGACCATCTATAAGAGGACCATATGTACAAGGTGTAGGAGAAAAGCCTCCACTTATGAGATCATAGTAAAGATCTATGGCTTTCTCTAATCTGTTAGACTTTACAAGTCCAGAAATGAGTATGTTGTGAGTTATTGTGTCAGGTTTGCATCCTTTATGCAGCATCTCATCGTACAGCTCAAAAAGTTCGTTTACCTTCCCAGACTTGCCAAGATCATCAAGCAACAAGTTGTAGGTGGCGACATCTGCAGCGATGCCAGCATTTTTCATCTCTTCATAAGTATCCCATGCAAGTTTCTTGAGATGAATTCCAAGAAGCCCATCAATCAAATGATAATATGCTTCTAAAGCTGGTCGAATCCCAAAAGATTTAGTGAATTTCTGAAATAACTGGTGCGCATCAAGGGATTTCTTTTGCTTGGACAATACCTTAACAATAGGTTCCATTATCGAGCCACTTTTGCAAACACCGACAGATGCTACTTGTTCTGCAAAAGAAATAGCATGATTTAGCTCAGCTTCCTTCAGAACTCCAGTCATCAGATTTTCCCAAAAAGATCTATTACCCGAAATTCTATCCTGGTGGACAAAGTTCTTAACGACTTTAAGAGCATCCTCAATTGAACCAGCTTTCACAACACCAGGGAGGAGAGTATACAGAGTTACATAGTCAGGATATATAATTTTTCTCATCTGATGGAAAAGCCAAAAAGCTTCTGTAATCCTATTATCCTTTACCAACCCATAGATGACTGTGTTATAAGTAAAAAGGTCGGGGAGGCAATTCATTTCTGTCATTTCATAAAGCATTTTCCGGGCTAAATCAACCTCATCATTCTTACAGAGGCAATCAAGAAGTGTATTGAATGTTATTGTATTGGGAGGGCAACCATTCGCTGCCATGCTTTCAAACAATTTACAGCCCTCTTGAACTTTGCCCTCCTTCCCCAGTCCAGCCAATAATGTGTTGTAAGTTACAACAGTAGGAACAAGTTTCAATTCCTTCATTTTGCAAAACATTTCCCATGCCTCGTCCCACCGATCAGCCTTGTAAAGGGTGTCAATCAAAGAGTTTATAACTATCACGTCAGGATGACAACCGCTATCTATCATTTCAGTAAGTAATTGAATGGCTTCATCAATTTTCCCAGCACTACTATAGCACTTCATCATCATGTTATAGGTAATAGAATCAGGCACAAGCCCACTCAATTTTATTCCATCAAAGATTTTTTTTGCCTCTCTAAGCCTACCGACTTCAGCAAGGCTACACAATGATGCATTGCAAGCAACAACATTTGGAGCAATGCCACAAGCCTTCATCTTCTCAAAGGTTGCAATAGCTTTATCAGCTTCTCCTAATTTCCCATAACAGTCGATGAACAAAATGTATGTATATATATTTGGTTGAATGCCACACAATTCCATGTTATCACATAGTTCTAATGCTTCATCCACTCTCTGTAGCCTCAAAAGCCCACCAATCAAAGTATTGTAAGTGTGAAGATTTGGCAAGATCCCTTTCTCCTTCATTTCATTTAATACCACAAATGCTTCACTAACTTTACTGACTTTGCACAAAGCATCAATGAGTATAGTGAAAGTAACAACATCTGTTTTATGACCATCAGCCTCCATCAGGCTCCAAAACTCCCTTACTGAATCCAAGTCACCACAGTCACTGAACTTGTCCAACATAGTGATATATGTCACACGATCAGGTTTATGGCTGCTACCTCTCATCTTCATAAACACTCCTTTGGCTACATCAAGTTTCCCTGCATTACAAAGGGCATCAATGAGGACAGTGTAAGTAACTACATCAGGTGCACATCCCTCCTCGCCCATCCTCTTTAATATACTGTAAGCCTCATCGATCTTTCCTGCTCGTCCAAGCACTCGAATGCAGATGGTGAAGGTATAAACATTTGGCCTCAAGCCCAACTTTTCCATCTCTTCTAGCAAGGTCATAACTGTTTCAGTATCTCGCCTCCTACCACTAGCTACCATTAGAGCAGAATAGGTCTTAAGACTAGGCTTCAACTTCTCAGAGACCATTCTTTTATAGATCATTAAAGCCTCCCTAAAAAACCCTGCTTGAAGAAGCAAATGTATCAATCCATTATATGAATACGCATTCAACTTAAATCCAGATTTTCTCATCCTTTCAAGTGCAAACGGAGCCTGTCGGATGCCTCCCCTTACACTTAGACTCCTAAATATAATCAAGTAAGTATCTAAATTCCTATAAATTATTTGTTTTTGCATCATATCAAACACCACAACCATATCCTCTATCCTTCCATGCACCCTCAAAAGTTCAAGCATATAGTTACAAGTTTCTGCTGTGTGCATAACATGTGGCATATCTACGACAGCTTTAAAGAAAGAAAAAACCTGATCCAAATCATCAATTGACTTGAAACGTCCAATTATTTCCTCAGACGTCATGTTTTTCTTCAGTTCATCGTGCGTCATAACAGCTTCACCTGAACTTTTACGGACGAACCCACAAAAATAAACGTGCTTTTTCTTGATTTTCTTCCATTTCACCACCGACCCAAGTTGCAAAATCCCAAAAGAATCCGTCTTTCTTCTTTCCACCGAGCAATTACTGTAACTGGACAGACATGGTTTACTGCTGTCATTGTATAAAGAAATATGACTATAATTACAGCAGCATATACTAGAAGAATTTAACATCATCACAGCCATGCATGAAGGAGTAAAATAATCAAGTAATGTGATATTGCTATGCAAGAAATTAAACGACAATCAACCAAGGTGGCGGGGATTTGCCTGGTTGGTGTTTGTGAAATTGCTCAACAGATAGAACATTAACTTTTGAGGTAAAAATGAAAGAAATATCATGTCGAAAAGATGGAATATATAGTTCACTAGCGAAGGTCTGGATATTTTGCAAGCAAAGAGAGGAAGACAGTGAGAGGGTCTTGTCTTTGTATGAAATTTTAGCTGCCAGCAGATAGAATTGCTTGTGGCTGTGGATAATATAGTTGTTGGTTTAAAATTTTAACTATTTTGGTGTGTTTAAAATGAAATAAAAGTAGGCATATCTAAAGAGATATAGCATAAAGTGTTTTTGTTATCATTTAAAAATTCAATTTCGATATATTATTTAAAGGTTAACTACAAGAAATTTGTATACTTTTATTAGATAAATGAAAATGCATTAATTTTAAAATTCTACATTTTACAGGGCTACTTGAGTCTATTTTATTTATAGACTTTTGCAGGTAGGAAAAAATGAGCGGGTCACAAGTCAAGGTAAAAGATAATTGGTTGACAAATTTTAACTTATAATCAAAGAACATGATTAAAATTGCTAGCAAAGCCCTCCAATAGCCAGATAAAATAATGTGAATAATACAATGTTACATAAATATAATGTAGGTCGTAATCTTCAAAACTCAAATCAATCAAATAAATATAGTCCAAATGTTAGATCTAATTATATCATGTGATCCCTCTATATATTCATCATATGATCTTGTCAATTGGATTGAATAGGGTTTTGAACTTACTAACATAAAAAGACATGGGCCTTAAGAGTGTTTGAGAACTTCTCTTGATTTTCAAGGGCAAATAGGTCCCGACTGGTTGTTTGGGATTATGTTTGGGCCATTGAGCCCAACGGCAAGTCAATGGCCTATCTGTAAATAAATGATAATTTAAGGGCATCATATATAATTATCTAAACTATTGGACTAGTTTGATAAATATGCAAAACTAATCACAATTTCCTTGGATGACGATTGCGAAATTCCTGAGGGGAACCTATCAGAATCCCTATTGTGTCCTTCTAAACACTCGCAACTATATAAACCCATCATCATTCTGCAAAAATTAAACCCTTCTTTCTAACTCAGACGCAGAAAAGGACAGGAGATTGAGAAAAATTGAATTGAAAATAGAAAAAGAAGCGATGGAAATTGGCGGCGGCAGTGGTAGTAGCATTCAAGTGATACCAGAAAGAGTAATGGAGGCTGTGAAGAGAACATCTAGCAACATTGATGAAGTGAAAGCCAATTTGGAAGAGTTCATGTCTTGCTGTGATACTGAAACCCTTTCAAGAATGGAGCCTCTTGAAAGGGCTCAAGCCCTCTTCTTGATTGCAAAAGCCACGACTACTCTTTTTGCTTGTATGTATATGTTTCTGTATTTTTTCATGTTTATGTATGTGTTTTGTTCATAGATTAAGCATGCAGCATATTAGTAAATATCCAAACTTTTTATCTTTTTTGTTTTAAGATCCTCACTTCTTATCCTGTTTGTTCTTAATTGTGACTTCTTGAAAATTGAAGTGAATTTGGGGTTTTAATTTGTTTATTTTGGTCTGTTCGTCGCGGTTTTGCAGTGCGGCTAAGATGCAAGGGCGTGGACCCTGATGATCATCCTGTCAAAAAAGAGCTTGCAAGTTTCTCTCAACCTTATTGTTTTGTTATATCTATTCTTTTTGATATGGGCAAGTGGCGCATGTTTTCCTCCTCAGTTTTGGTGTTTCAACATTAATGGTTTCTGTTCCGACCATGTGTAAATTTGAGGTCACGTATGTGGTCAAGTTCAATGGACGTGCTTTTGATGTTTTGCTCATTGTTCCTGCTCTGTGTTTAATTGGATGTTATTTTGATTGTTCCTGAATGAATTGTTCCTTTAGCGTTTGGATATGGTTTCTGCAAGCATGCATATGTTTTCAGTGATCTCTCGACATGATTATGTTACGTCTTTTTTGTTTTCTGAACGCTTTTTTTCTTGAACTTGTGGTTGATTGAATGTGCTTGTTGAGCTAATAGTTGCTTTTGTTTAAGAAGACTGTATGTCAGAGGTTGGGTGTACTTAATTGGTGTGTCTTGCTTGGTTTTCTAATGCATTTGAGATTTAAGTTTGGGTAACTGATGTTTATGGTGCTTTTATAAGCTTTGACAATAGTCAGATCTGAAATTGGTGAATTTATCTGATAGCGGGTATGTGTTTTTCTGATTGTCATGCACTCAGGAGAGATTGAACGTGTACCAAGAGAAATTGCAGAAATCCATGGACTTGAGCAAAGGTAAATTTTGTCTACCTTTCACTGCCATGGACGAGTAAATAGTAAGCCTATTGAATGGCAAATATTGTCATCATAGTGGTACTGTTTTAAGATTCCAAAATAAATAAAACATTGGTTATGCTGTTAATGGGCTTTTTGTTATCGTTTTGCATTTTCCCAAATAATGATTTAAGTATAGTTCTGTGAGTTGCTTCCATCGTTTCCTTCACACCTCTTAACTTCCTTTGTGATTGTATATTATTTGGTTTATTTATTGTGAAAGCCATAGTTTTGTAAGGTAATCTTGATCGAAGGAACAAAAAATATGATTGCATTGTGTTCGACACAATAATTCATCAGTGGGACTCTTGGTATTTAAAAGTTAAAATTTTAAATTTGACATTTAAACTCGTGATATTTGTCTGGCTAGAATGACAATTTCTAGCTCTAACCATCGTCAGTGGTGATTACTGCAACTTCCTAACAACATTGCTTTTTGTGTTTGTAGCACCACTGCGACCTTCAGCCACCATTAATCCCAAGGCAGCAGCCCGTTTTATCGAGCATTCCCTGCCTGATCTGTCTGCTGGTATGGATTTGCTTAATTTTGACATAAATAACCTTCAATTTAGTTGTCTTTTGAATAATTACCTGGTTCTGCAGAGCAGAAGCAAAGCATGCGGACAATTAGTCGAGGGGAGGGCCCACGAACTAATTATTTGGACAGAAGTCTCCAAAAGAAGAGAAAGTATCAGTCACCTGAGAAACAATCTGTTCGTTCTGCTGCCCAGGAGTTTCTTGAAAAAGCAGCCCGTGAGCTACTTGGTGATAATAAAAATGGTGTTAAAGGACCTTTACAACCTGAGGATTCAGATGACGATGTCATAATTCTGGACTGATCCTCTGGTAGATTTTGTGTTTTGCCCTTCTTTTCTTTTCTTTTACTCTGATGTTTCACCTAAATGACTAATAGACCTTATCTTGTGCCATTTCATTTGTTCAACCTGAGAAAATTGCTTTATCCATACCAATTTTGGCAAGTTCCTGAGAGAGTAGATTATTTCATATTAAATTAGCAACTTCACATGAACTACAATCAACTGACTGGTGAGTTTGTCTCTACACATGTAGTGTACACGGCACTCTCATTAGAACGCCGAATCCCTTTTGCATGTGCGTGTAATCATGCACATCATACTTTACCAGGGAAACATCTTAACTTTCAAAATGTTCTGAGCCTAGTCATATATCCTATTCACACATTTCTATACTTTACTTTCAACAACTTATAAAATTTTCTGACAGATGTAGGTTTTCTGGATCTGATCACTACAATGTTTGTGATGACTACATGAAAGGAACTTATGGACTTATTTTTTGTTCTTTCTCTCTTTGTGTATTAAAAGAGTCCAAATTTTCCTAATCTCGCAGATTTAGGAGTACATCAAATTCGTATAAGTTAAGCTTTGTGTTTACCAGAGATGCATAGTAGAAAATAACCACTCGATGTTATATTCTTCTTCTATAGATGTACGTTTCCCCGGAGTCGGAGATTACATACAAAATCAGTAATTGGATATCATTTTCCGGGAAAGGAACTGAGTCGCTTGTTATTTACTCCCAACTGGGAATGTTACATAATATAAAGAAGCTACTGCACATAACTGTTTTACTTACAACATTTGATGGTGTTGATTATCATTCATTATCCCCTTCTAATAAACGCACTCTATCTTTCATTAACTCTAATTATATGATGATATATATATATATACATATTGAACTTTGTCATTTTCTCTTCTCTCTTTGTGCAGGTTCTGCATGGATCATATTAGCCAGTGCTTGTTATATTAAAATTCAAGGAAGAGACAGCTGTTCTATGTGATTGCCAAATGTTGTTGCTTCCTTTCGTGCAGTCCAGCAAATGGCTATTACCCCCGATTTTGTATCAGACGACCACTCGGTTATGGGTATGTGTTCCTACTTATTAGCTGTTTGAAAGAAGTCATCAACTCTGCTACG
>JACFYI010001176.1:1635069-1653570 GCA_014898755.1 Handroanthus guayacan
GAAAAGTGGCAAACATAAAGGACGAAAAGTGTTATTTACCCTATTTTTTAATGTTTGATATGTTTATATATGTAATTATGCAGAGGTATTATAGGATCGGTCGAAAGCAAAGTTGTTCAATTAGGGAGGCCCAGGTACGACGGCAAGTACCCACACAACACGATGAGGGAAAATTTAGGACAGACTCGGTTGCATCAGACCTTAACCAATGTTGTCATTCCAACGTTTGATATCAAGACTTTGATGCCTACTGTCTTCTCATCTTATGAGGTTGATCTCTCTACGGGAATAATTAGTTGATCTGTACTATAAACCTAGCATGATAATTATAATCACTTTGTTAATACAGATAGAGACCTCGGCTTATATGGATGCCCTATTATCAGATATATGCATCGCCACATCTGCCGCACCTACTTTCTTCCCGCCCCATTATTTCACAAATACTGATGAATCCGGCAATTCTTGGGAGTTTAATCTTATTGACGGCGGTGTTGCTGCTAATAACCCCGTAATCATTTCAATTAATACCTTAATTAGATGTTTTAAGCCCTTAATTAATTACTAATTGTTTTAAGGGATGTTAATTACTTCAACACCCTTGAAGTTTGGCATAATTACCAAATCACACTCTAAAATTTGAATAATTATCATTATACATTTACCGTTAGTTCAGCGGACGAATAACTACCATTACACTCATTGAAAAACCTAAAATATTATAAGTAGACTCTCCGAATAAGGGGATTTCAAGGGGTGTAATATAATTATACATTAGCTGAATTATCAATTAGAGGTATAATGGTAATTTTAAAATTCAGGGACTTTATCGGTGGTTACCCCTTGCTTCAATTATAATTACATATCTTATTATTATGAGCTTATTAATTAAATTTGTCTTGAACAATTAAACTTTCGCCAGACTTTGGTTGCCACAGGGGAAGTAATTAAGCACGTCTTCAGAAACAGTCCAGATTTATTCCCCACTGATCAGCCACTGGACTGTGGGAGGTTGCTGGTGATATCATTGGGCACAGGATCTGCAAAACAAGAAAAGATATATACAGCAGAAATGGCAGCAGAATGGGTCATTTTAGAGTGGTTGATTCAAGGAAATTCTTCCCCCATACTTGATGTGTTCAATCGAGCTAACAAAGACATGCTGCATTATTTCTTATCCATAGTTTTCCAAGCCCTTCATTCTGAAGATAATTACCTCCGTATTCAAGTAAAACAAAACTACACTACAATTTCTTGCAATTTTTTTCTTTTTTTTTTTTTTTTTTTTTGCATAACTAGATAAATTACTTACCTCATAAACCCCTTGAAATATGGACTAATTACATGACACTTCTTGTGATTTGAAAAATAATAAATATCACCCCTAGTCATTAATTAGTTTAACTAATGAAAAACTTAACAAGCCTTATGTATACAATTAAACTCTTAGAAAATTTAAGCATATATAGGAGTTTACGGTGTACTTTAGTGTTTTAGTTAGTTTATTAGATTTTCAGGAGGTCTATCTGTAATGTCTCACAAACTTCGTTCTATTTCTGTCAACTAAAGTAATTAATGTACTTGTGTTATCATTGTAATTTTTCAAATCACACACACATACATATATATATATATATATTAATTAGTCCAAATTAACCTCAAGGGATATTGAGATATTAATTATCTCTTTTTCTTATTACTAATAATATATTATAACTGAGAGTTTTATTATTATTGTTATTTATTATTTATTTTAAATTTTAATGATAGGATAACACATTAACTGGAGTGAACTCCTCCGTTGGTGTCGCCACGAAGGAGAATCTGAGTGACCTTTTGGCAATTGGAGAAAATTTATTGAAAAATTCAGTTTCCAGAGTTAATCTGCGAACAGGAAAATCTGAGCCTATTGCCAATGGGGAAACAAATGAGGATGCCCTCAAAAAGTATATATTTTACTTCTTATTAACCTTAATTGCTGTATTAATTATTGCATATATATTTATGTGTACTTTTGCTTCAATTTTTGGTAATTGATTTTAATTCTCTGATGTACCTTAGGTTTGCGAAAATACTCTCTGATGAACAGAAACTGCGAAAGTCAAACTGACAGGCGCAACAGAATGAGTAATTAATTAGAGAAGCATTAAAGATGCATAACTATGTTTATTAAAAAAATAAAGATGCATAATTATATTCCGTTTCAACTATATATTAATGTGGTTTGAAAATAAATTCTTCCTGCTGTGGAAGAGGAATTAATTGTAATTTCCGTTTGTTTTATGTACTGTATATCTTTTCCGCTTTTCAGTTAAATAAAGATACGTTTATATATACATATAGTGTGAGTAACTATTTTTAAATTCGTAAGAAATGGAACTGATTTCTTTAATTACTTCGACAGAACTAAGCCAAGTTGAATGAAGATGGAGAATTAAGCTCCACCGACTTACATTAATCCTATTGTGATCTAACTTATTTAATAATTAATGGCGCAGTCAATATTGACCAATAGAGCCTTGATCGTTTGTTCTCTTTTTAGTTGTTTGATGGACCTTCCAGATAAATATTGCCATAATTTTTTGGTTTTGGAAGCCCATTGTCTTCCTATATATTCTCAATTCAAGATGAGATCCTCAAGACTTATCTTTCTAATTTTTGTGTTTAAGGCAATTCATCCTTCCATCCAGGTGGCAATTTTGTAGTAAAGCCACCACTTGGAACGAGATCTCTAAGTATCATTCCCTTCCCCTCGGTTGTGAGTCATGAAACTCACTTGGTATTTGTTAGCTTGAGGCATGACAAACTTTAAGTCCACTATAAGAATTTAAGAAACAACTGGACTACGAATTTTTTCTAACCACTGACCTCTGTTTAATAATTTTTATTTCTAGACTCCAATAGATCTTTTATTGTGCTGATTGGGCTATACACGTTATACAACACATTTTTGAATCCATTTAGATTATATATATATATATTTGCATATATAGGAAATATGTAACATCCAGAATTTTTGTTTATATATTTCAATCTTGAATTCAACCTGTAACCTAGTCCCTTTTATGTTCCGATTTCACCTAATTGCCTACATTTTAATTAATTTTGTGGAATAACTCAAAAATTTTAATTAAATTAAGCATAGTATTTTGAAATATATCTTGAAATTCTAAAGTTTTGAATTTTTTTTTTTTATAACTTAAATCTTATATTTATATTCCATGGATTATCCTAAAATATTTAAGTTGATTTGAATTTAGAATTTGGAACACCGAATTTTATTTTGTTTTCCAGGCGTAATTATCAACTTCACCCCTGTTAAAGTAAAATTTGACATAATCCCATATTCAATATTCCGTTTCATATATAATCTAGGACGTTAGTTTGGGCCTAATTTCCAGTAGTGGGTGAGTAGTAAAATTTTAAATATATAACTGGAAATTTGCTCGCATGGTATCGATACATGCACACAGGTATATATGTATCTCAACATAGAGATACATGCATTCAAATTTATGCTACCGTACACATATTCTATTTGTTCAGAAATTGTGTTCGCATGATAAATTGGTTTGATACTCCTTATTTCATCAATTGTTATCCCTTGTTGCTAAATCATTAGTTCCTCACTAAGTCATTTCGACCTTTTTTGTTTCTTTTCCTCTGATATTATGCACAGTTAAGAACTAGGTCGATATCATTAAGAAGTATCTATAATATTGGAAGGATATATGTATGAATTAGTATCTTTATGCAAATATATGTTAGAGCACATCTAGTTAGCATTAAGCATATCGGTCTCGTTTCGTGTATTTGGCATGTACGCCATTTCGCTTAGTGTTACGAAAGCTTATAACATTTTAAGAAAATACCCCTTTCGCTAATGAAAAAATTTAATACAATTTGAAAACCCATTACAAATTATTTCGTCACAAGTTCATCAATAAATGCTTTGCCACTGATTAATTCTATGATGGAATTGAAATCCGTCACAAAACTAACTTTTATAATGGAATTTTCCATGACAAATTTAAAACTAGTTATAGAAATTAAGTACAAATTCATTACTAATGCCATTATTTATACACATTTTGGTCATTTTTAAATATGTTAGAAATTTATTATAAATCCGTCACAGATATTATCCATTCTCAATCAAATTTTATTTGCGACAAATTTTCCGTTAGTAAATGGATGTTTTTCTTGTAGTGTTGTATTAGATTCCGTGTATGGATTTTGTTTTGTAAAAATGACTTTTGATTAATACAATGGTTGAATTGGTCCCGTTGCAATACTTGCCTTGAATTATTTTTGGAACTTTAAATCCGGGTGCTTGTTGAGTAGTTCTTTGACCTCGAGTCAACCCCTTTCGGTATTGGGCGCTATATGTATACAAATTTCCTATACTTCCTTGTAATCACAATCTGCATGTACGATATTTCGCTCGATACTAGGCATGTTCTATGTAAGAATCTAGCCAGATTCAGGAGTCCTTCTCGTTTAATTTTCAAGTTTCTCGGCTTGTAATTAAGTGTCGGAACAATGGGTGGAAGCACAATGAGGAGCGTCGGTGCTCGCCACCAGCACTTCGGCTGTTGGTTATGTTTGTCGCCCGGTGTTTGTAGCCAAAACTACATATATATATATATATATTTTTTCTTTAAAGATAAATAAATAAATAAATCACAAGTCATTCACACACATATCCCGAACCTTTATTCAAATTCTATAAATAATAATTAATCCGTAACTGAGATCATCACCAACGGAATTAAATATTCTTAAAAATAGATATGACCCATAAAAAAAAAAAAGGACTAATAAAATCAATACATACGTTTTCTAAAATCCATATAATTTCAGAAGCCGAAGTCAGTCTCAGAACCAATATATATCTTGCCATTGAATACCAGGTGATTCTAAAATTGAGCCACACCATATTATAATTCCATATATAGTTTAGGATCATTGTAATTATAAATTGATTAAACTATATAACTTAATCACGTGACTTCCTTCGAAAATGTGTTACGTCAATTTTATTAGTTGCATGACCAGAACACTAAACATACGTACATAACACATTTCCCCATGCATGTGACTTGGTTTTCCCTTAAATAAAGGAGTGTTAATTACATTTTATTGCCTTCCAACGTTAAAAAATTACCAATCTTTATCTTGGCTTTGAAATTGCAAATTAATCCTTATAAATTAATAAAATTAACAAAATTACAACTACTCCATTAAGATAGTAGTTGTAATTTTATAATCTCCGAGTATAGTAAAAGGTACAAAAGCTAGCTCCCCTACAAGATCTCATAAAATAAAAGGATATTTTAGTCTCTAAAATTACAATGTCCAATCATACGAGTAGATTGGGAATTGAAGTTCTCTTGAAAATATTGATGATGTCATCATTTTCCAAAGAAAACTAACTATATTTTTGCTCTGGAAATTGGACCAAGACCAGTCCAACTCAGGACTGACCCTATTAATACTTGGCCTTCAAAGTGAAAATGAAATAAATTTTGGTGGAAGATGAGTGAACTATAGTTTTTGGAATTTATTTTTTTGGAGTTTGGCGCTGGAAAATTTATTGAAAATGAAATAGTATTCGATTTTATTTCACGATAAAGAACAAACTTTATGATTGATGTCTTTTTCGTATGAGTTTTTGTTTGATTAGTAGTATCAATTCTAGTTTTTATATTATTATATTATATTTTATAATAATACTAACATATATAATTTTGATTGACATAATAATATTTTGGGAGAAAAATTGAATTTCTAAAAATATATTTGTTTTTGTTTTTGAGGAACAAAATTGCGGGTACAATCATAACCTCTATTGTGGCTAAGTACACAAACAAGGCATTCAATTTTGTGAAGCTAGGAGTCCTTAGCTTGTTTCATACAGAAGGATTTATTTCAACTGCTCCATTTTTCTAATAATTGCCAGAAAAGTCTTTAAGGTTTTCTTGTTAGGTATCTGACAAGTTCATATGAAATCTGAAAACCCTTTTATTTTATTTTATTTTATTGTTTTTATTTTGAAATTTTGAAGAGTAATTGAAGACATTAAGTACAAACTTAGGTATAGAGAAATTGATTACTCTTAAGAAAGGTGGACATTATACTACATTAAAGAGTTGCATGTTGTTTATGACCATAAAAGTTTCTCTGGCTTTTGGTTTTTCATCATGGATGGTTTTGCTTGATTAAGCTGGAAAGTCATGCTAACCTGTAGGAAGTTTTGAGCCTGAACTTTCAGAGCACACATCTTTTTTCCTTTTTTTTTCTTTTTCTTTATGAAGATAATTATAACCGTCGAAGAAGTAGGGTTTCGATCTTAAATAGTTAATCTCTCTTATTAATGCGATTACTTTATTAATTTTTTGGTGCAATTCCTTACCCGGGCAACCTGGCCGCATGTGGCTCGAAGACTTGTAGTTCTATTTTCAAATGTTGTTACTCAATTAAGAATTATTTCTTAACCTTTTCATTCTTATTTTAAATGATAGTGATGAGATGACATGTGATCCCACCCTTCAAATTCTCGTTTCATTGAACCTCCATCTTGTTCTTAGTTGGTGAACCTCCATATTGTTCTTAGTTAAACTCTTTTGCTCTATTAATATTTATTGTTGAGACAAAGACTATGGACCACCGAGGGGCTGATCTACTGATTTCAAACTCATTCTCATTTGATTTGGTAAGATTAATCTATATATCAGTTAATACATTTTCTAGTTCAATGCTCGTTGATTTAAATGGGACCTATGCCGATTTTTGTGAACTATACTAGGCTCTTAGTGGTACTTGTTATATTGATTGATTCAAGTGTTTGATATATTCATAACTGAAGATGAAAGTTTAAACATAGCATAGCAGGAGAAAACCAAAGGTTGATGACTGCTAGTGACTTTTCTTTTTTATCAATAGAAAGAAGAAAAAGACCACGGGAAGAAGTGCGAGTGCATTAATCACCTTGCAAAAGTCTACCGCTAATTAACCTAAATGAAATAATCTATTACATCATTATATTCATTCATAAGTAGCAAATTAATTGCCACTAATACCCATACAATAAAGTCTATGTAAGCAATTAATAGAATTTAGACAAGAACTAATACATTCTTACATAACAACACTTACCAATTAACAAGAACTACTATAAAATTAGGCAAAAATTTACATTATTGGTGGTTTCTAACATGACAAGGGTATAAGCTATAAAAATCTTTCCATGCCCTTGGTATTAAACAAAATGCCCAAAACAAGCAATACACTCTGACCTTTTCATTTGAGTCAAATCCGTTGGTTTAATTTAATTTCAAGGTTAGTCCTCATTGTTCACTTAAATTGTCAATAGACATGTCAAATTGAACATCCATGATGTAGTCAAAAGGCATAACACTATGCACACCTTTATTTATAAATTTACGTATAAGATTTACTTTGAACAGTTCATTTACTATTCATCTTTCTTCTTTTGAATTGTAAATTACCTTTAGTGTTTGAAAGATTATCATTAGGATCGATCTCATCAACTCTAATCATTTTTTATAATTTTAAGTATTCAGACACAAATTTGAATCGAATAGACCCAAAAAAAGTATAATTAATTCTGACTTCATCAACTCGTCTATCTTTCCGCCCAAATCAAAGCCCAATCTTAGGCTCATTAATAGTCCTAGGGTAATCTCATCAACTAAAATCCACATAATCAATTGAATTATTTGTCAACCTCATGGAGGGCTAGCTAAGAATTCAAAATTTTCCCTCTAATTAACATCATTAAAAGCTTTTTAATTATTGAATTAAAAGCTTTTAAATTATTGAAGACTGAATAATGAGGTTGAAGGCAAGAATGATTGGAATGTTTGATTCTTCAATTTTTCTTCCTTACTCTACTACTACGTTTAGACACCTATATTAATTAAATTTCTTACAGCAAATAATGGTTATCATTAACTAATCTAAAGTTGTAGAGTTGTCTCATTTTGTCAGTCGTCTATGGCAATGGGATGCTAAATTAGGCTAAGTGAATTTAATAATTAATTTCGAAGCATGCATATAAACAGTTTATGCCCATTAAATGAAGCAAAATTTACTGTATGCTTATGTGTCTTGAAATGAGTATAGATTCAGGATTAATATATATGACACTATATAAGGAGTATACTCCATAATTAAATAGACTCAAAATCTTAATAAACAGTAGTATCCATTGCATACTTGGTGCTTATGCATAAAATAAAGAAAATATTAGGGTTAAATGCAATTTACCCCCTTGTATTCATTCTAATTGGCACAAAACCCCCTGAATTTTTTTAATTAGCATAAAACCCCATGTATTCTTAAAAATATGGCAAAAAAGGGGCTGTCTTCCTTGTATGAAATGCACGCGCCATTTTTGAGAATTTTTATATTTTTATTGCTACTTTATGAGATAAAATGACTTATTTGTCCTTTTGATTAAATGTAATTTACCCCCTATTTTCATCTTAGTTGGCATAAAACCCCCTGAATTTCTCTAATTAGCATGAAACCCCTTCTATTCCTGAAAATATTGCAAAAAATGTACCGTCTTTATTGTTTGAGAAGAAGAAAAATTATAATTGAAAAAAAATAAATATTGAAAATAAAACTTAACAAAAAATATTTTTCAATATTTTTCAGAATTAATTTGTTATTATATTTTATAATAGGATTATTTTTACTAGAATTTATTATATAAAATAAATATTAAAAAGATTAAAGAAAATTTTTTTGTTATTATTTTTTATAACTACTTTATAATTATCTTTTAAAATATGATTATTTTTATCTATTCACCTGATAACGAATTCCAAATAACTACCGAAAATGCTTTATGCTTTATATATATTATTATATAGATAACAATATAGTATAGATGTTAATTTCAAAGTGAAGAGAACATAAATTTTTAAGTAAACAAGATATAGAATTAAAAGGTATTGAAGGTTAAACAAATCAAATTACACAATAAGCAAAAAATTCTTGACATTAAACATTGAAAAAATTGAGGGTATTTAAGTAATTTTATTATTCTGAAAATTATATAAATTCAATGGGGCGAGTGTGCTTCATTTTACCAATTACAGGGGGTTTTATGCTAATTGAAAAAATTCAGGGGGTTTCATGCCAATTCAAATGAATACAAGGGGGTATTATATATTTTACCCGAAAATATTATATATATTGAGATATAATGCTCATTGTATGTATTTAATAATTAGAATATATATAATTAATATTTTTAATGTAATGCATACATAAAGAATTTGGGATCATTAAGATTAAGATCTTTAAGTCTGCCATAGAGAATATAGGAAGCAGCCTGATGACAAATTTTTTCATACCGCCAACCAACCTTCATTTAATAATTTTTATTTCTTTTGTGGCTCTATAGGTCTTCCATCGTGGTGATTGGGCTATACACCTTATACATCACAATTTTGTGTTTACGGCCACAACTCTCTCTCTCTCTCTATATATATATATATGTTGTTTTTTAAAGAAAATAAATAAATAAATCACAAGTTATACACACACGCATCTCGAACCTTTAATCAAATTCCTTAAATAACAATCCGCAATTGAAATTATCACCAACGGAATTCAATATTCTTAAGGATAGATATGACTAATAAAATCAATGCATCCGTTTTTTCAAATCCCTAATATATAATTTTAGAATCCAAATTCGCTCTCAGAACCAATATGCCCTGCCATTAACATACCGAGTAAGTTTAAATTCAGCCACACTATTACATTGTAATTATGTTGTTTAGGATCTATAAAATTGGTTAAACTATATGACATAATCACGTGACTCCCCTTGTAAAATGTGTTATGTCGATTTTATTAATTTCACGACCGTACGAGAATACTAAATATAACACATTTTTCGATGAATATGATGTGGTTTTCCCTTAAAAAATTTGACTGGAATACGAATGAAAATACAAGCAAACCACTATATTTAATTAGAATCAGTAGCAAAATTCAAGAGCCAAAGTTAACCTTGCAATTATTAATTAAACGCCCAATTAAACTCCACGCGACCACGGGGAGACAATCTCGGATGCTATATTAGACACCACGTGACCACAAGGTAGGCAAAAGATGTAACTGGGCATATATAATAATCCAAATTCCAAACTAAAAGCAGCCATCAACCGCCAGTGGGCTTGCGAAAGAAACATAATAGAAATAACAGAAACACACAACCCAATAACATAAAAATTTTTAAGTGAAAACATCAAGAAGCCTACTTGAGACATTAAATGCAAATGAGAATGAGTAGAGACTTGTTGTTCCAACATTGTCTTTAAAATTTTATTTGTTTCTCTCTAGTGCTTGAAGGTCACTAGCAAACAATTTCCCAAGATATAATGACTCTTTCCAGTTGAAGGTATTTAACACTCAATTGAGTAGAATGGAACAAATTGACCATGGAACTCCCTTTTAAACGAATTGATAAGTGAATGTGGTGCGTTATGTGTAGTTAACATGAATTATGTTGTCTTGCGCATTTTTTTGAGGTCAGTTTTGGCTAGATATTAGCTCCTATTTGTTAATGAGACTTCTTTTTTTAACAAGAGACATAACTTTTCTTTTAATAAAGGATGTAATTATAAGATACGATCCTTTGATTAAGAGCTTCACAACTCTATTGAAGGTCAAGAATCCTTCATATTAATTATAAAACTATGTCCTAGCTTGGAATTTCAATATAAATTAAATTCCATATATTGTTTAGACAAACCTTCCAATGTCCTTTTTTTGTATGAATTTATACCGACCAATGTCCTTTTTTTTTAATGAATTTACCTACCCATGTCCTTTTTTTTAATGAATTTACCTACCCATGTCCTTTTTTTTTTTAATGAATTTACCAACCAATGTCCTTATTTATTACTTTTCTCATTCAAAATTTAATTCTTACCCGTGGCCAAAATAAACTTATGTCTGTTGACATGGATGCCCGTTTCTCTGTCAAGTCAATGAATTATATTAGAGAAATCCAGCTGGCCAATCGTAACATGCAAAAGTCTTAAGTCAACATTTAATAATAATAGTCTAACAACTTCTTATACTGGATCACACCCCGCGCTATGACATTCTTAATTGACACGAAGTTTCAAAGATATTGCGTGGGAGACGTGCAATTAGTAGCCAAAATTCGCCTCTAAATACTAGCCAGCTTCAACTTCAATTCATCGTTAGAGCTAAATCTATTCCAATACAATTCAACCCATAAACCAAGCCCTTCTGACATTAATTCTTTCTTATCTCAGTAATGGCATCATTTTTATCATCATCTCTACTCAAGAAAATACGATCCCCAGCAAATGGAAGTCTAGTCACCATTCTAAGCATTGATGGAGGTGGTATTAGGGGCATCATCCCTGCCAAAATTCTTGAATTTCTCGAATCAGAACTTCAGGTACATGTGTCCAAGCTAATTTGTCTGTTAGCAGGAAATTGACGTTAATTATATTAATCAAATGTAATTCCTAGTTAGAGTAATTAGCAACTGATCAAAAGTCTTGCCGGAAAATCAGAAAATGGATGGCAAGGATGCTCGAATCGCGAATTACTTCGATGTTGTTGCAGGAACGAGCACAGGTGGTCTTATGGCAGCCATGTTGGCAGCTCCTGATGCTAATAATCGACCGTTATATGCTGCTAAAGATATTGCTCCATTTTACGTGAAGTATGGACCTAGTATATTTCCACAGAAAAGGTACATGAATATGCATATATATATACGTATATCGACTATATACAATCTCTTTTTTTGATTAATTAAATTAATATGCAGGGGTTTATTACGATCAAAGCTAATTAGCTTTTTTGTTGAATGTCTTCGGCCCAAATACAATGGCAAGTACCTGCATAGTTTAATAAGAGAGATTTTAGGGCAAAATCGGTTGCATCAGACCTTAACCAACGTTGTTATTCCGACATTTGATATCAGGAAATTGCAGCCTACTATTTTCTCCTCTTATGAGGTCTCTCTCTCTCTCTCTCTCTGTGCGTGCGCGCGCGTGAGTTGGTGTGTTGGGGGTAGTGCAGGTTGCATGCGTAGCCTAGGTGGGGTACGTGGGACAATGTTGCAGCTTTTTACCTATATGAAAATAATTTTTCATCTTTTATTCTTTATATGAAAATACAAATTAAGTATATTAAATTTTTTTTAATAGAAGTACAAGATTATGAATGTCATAAACTTGACATGCATTCGTACAATAGAATAGCAAATAAAACAAGAATTAAAATAAAAAATTCGTAGTAAACTTTTTAGGTTTTATTATCTTGAAATGCTTTATGGGGGTGATTCTTTTAACTTAAGGAATTTTTTTTTATTTTATTTTTATTTTTTCCAACTTCTAACTAAAATTTAGCTATTTTGCAGTATCTATAATTATAAGTAGTTCTTTTGTTTTTTTATTTTAAATTAAGTAGAAAAAGCTAGAATTATTTAAAAGCAATTAATTGCAGCCAACTTCTACCGTCTTTTGTAGTTTTACCTTTTATTTTCATAATATTCTCTACTTCCATTACAACCTTTTAGTTTTCTAAGGGAGTGTTTTGAATAGTTTAACAAAGTATTTTTTAATTTTTAGCTAAAAAAACACTTTTAAAGTGTTAGGAAATGGAGCTTCTGCTTTTAAAATAGCTAAATTTAAGTAAAAATTAGCTAAAAGCAGAGGACGTTGGCGCCTACTTCTATTAGCTTCTTAGTATTTTGGTAAATAACTAGAAGTTTTTGGAATATTTTTATCTTAAAAAAAATTGATTCAATTTTCACTTTTGTTTTAGTTTGAGGGTATATTTGTCATTTTCATAAAAAAGAGGTAATTCAATTGCCTTTTTCTCTACCCACACTCCAACTTCTACTTTTTTATAACTTTTCAACATTATTGCTAAACACTTCCAATTTTTATTACTTCGACTATTTCATCTTTTTTGACAACTTTTCTCTTTTCTAAAAAGCAAAAGTTTTGTGAACACCCCTAAGAGATTCGAGGAAATACCTGCATCAAATGAGATTATATCTTTGACCTCGAATCACATAATCTTAATAACACTATAAGCCCCTTAAATCCCCTTTCTCATAGACTTCTAGCTTTTGGTCATTTTTAAGTTTTTTGTAAAATTAGTTGTAGGTAAATCCAGGTAATGAAAATAACTTCGAATTTACTATTCTACACGGATAAATACCCCCTACCCACTCCTTTTAAATGAGAAGCAGAAAATACGTTTCTTTAAACTGTTGCGAACAACTACAAGGGTGTAAATAAATAATTTATGTATAAGTTAAGAAAGAAAAAGCGCTTATGGTGCTAAAATCAAACATAAAATTGTATTTTACAATTTTTATTATTATTATATGTTAAAAAATTAATAATACGAAACTTTCAAGAAAGTTTTTTTTTTTTTTGTTTTTTAAAGCTACTTCCAAGAAGCTTCGTTCATATACAAGTGGCTTGTAAAAAATTGTGAAAATAAAAATAATTGTTTTTAGTGTGTGACAGCAAAGTAGATGACTTCCACGTGAAAAAACTAAGTACAGAAAATTTTCACTAGTTTCAGTATCATATTAATAACCACAAAAAGTTAACAATCCAGTCGGTGAGGTTTAGTAAAAGCAGCACGGAAGCGCGTGGACCCAGCCAGGCGTGCCTGTGAATATTTATTTGGTCAGTGATTTCCTGTCAAAATTATATCTATACAATGCGTACAGTATGAGACCTTTACCTAATTATTTTGAAGTGTTATTCATACAGATCAACTCATCCTAGTAACTATAAGCATGAATAACATATAATTTAATCTTTAAAATTTTAGATGTGAAAGGCAAATGTTTTAAAAATCAAACCGGTGATAGAACATGCTATCCTATTAATCATAGGTTTGATCAATTCAATCAGTTCAATTGCAGATCAAATCTAGTATGAATATTATATATGTACATTACTGCAAATAATATAAAAGATACAAAATAGTAAGAACTAAAAGTTTTCACCATGTGGTACAATAATTTTCATAAGTTGTATTTCATCAAAATATTAATTAAAACAATCAAATATAAGTCAAAACAAAAAATTAAAAAAAAAACAAAGTTCATTTTTCCCTGTTTTTTGTCGATTTTGACCAGTTTGCACTGATCCACACTAGTTTTCTTAGCAACTAGTTTTTCATCTAACTAGCCTAGAAAGCCTACTAGATCTTGGTTGAACCAGTGGAGCTGGTCAGTCCAAGCTGGCTTTTGAACCATGGCTGAAGGATAGGGTATAATTGGATGTTTAATTAATTTTTTGAATAATATCATCAAAATCCATCCCTAGCTGGACTCAAGCTCGACTTGTTTACACTCCTAGAAATATAAAAAAAAGATTATTCAATATTTGAAGTTATTTTCAAAGGAAAAAAAACCGAAAGCATTATTTCCTCCAAAAGAAAGCCAAACATTGTGATTTTTGTTTGAAAAGTCGGACTGAAAGCCCTTAATTTGAAACTAATTTCTAATGCACACTCAATCTATTCAATATGGTAGTTAAAATATATGCAAATTACATAATATGTGACATATGCACATCATGATTATGAGATTTAAAATAATAGTTAGTCGGTTTCGTATTGTAGGTGATTGTTATTTTAATTATAAGGACTTCTAAGTGAGTTGCATAAGGTAGAGAAAAAGTTTTCTACGCTAAATACAGAGTATCAAATTCCTTTGGGCATGTTTTCAAGTAATATTTCTATAGTACTCATACCAAATTTTATAACTTCCAACTTGATATAGAAGTAACTATTATTATAAAATTTTTAATTCGTTATTACAACTTTGTATAGTTTCAAGCATTTTTTTTTAAAAAAAATTAAATAAACATGTTGAAATTATTTTAAGAAGTAAAAATAATATTATTTTATGGTATTGTAAAATGTTAATCACACATATCGAGTTTGTCAGAATTAGGGATAGCAATTGTCCTACAATTCTTTACGCACATATTGAGTACCTGCAAATATTTACGCAACATGAAACGGGTATGGAGGGCATTATGCCACTCATAAATGCATGTATGCATGTGAAATTTTATTTATTTAATTAATAGATGCGGACATGGGTACATCAACATCATTTCTTTTAAAAGCAAAAATTTTAGCACACTCTCCCAAAAAATACGAAAGTCACAAATTAAACACTATGTATGAGACAGAAAATATAATTCATTAGACGAAGAAAGATTAAAAATTCTGGGCTCTATTTGGTTTTATGCTTTTGTGGTAACGTATTTTCATATACTTTCTTGTCGGATTAGAACTGTAACATTAAATCTTTATATGTAAGTGTCCTTATTATTGAATAGTTATTTTAATGATTTTGTTAATGCAGATAAAGAAAGGGGCTTGCATGGATGCTCTATTATCAGATATATGCATTGGCACATCAGCCGCGCCAGCTTCTTTTCCGGCCCATCATTTCACAAATACTGATAACTCTGGCAATTCTTGCGAGTTTAATCTGATTGATGGCGCTGTTGCTGCTAATAACCCTGTAATAATTTCTTTGAGTAAATTGCATCAATTTTTAATTAGCACATAACATACTGTGAAATACAATATGTTGCAAATTATCCTCGTGCTTCTAAAAAGTTAAATATATATATATATATATATATATAATTTTAAAAGACGAGGAAAAAGAGTACTTTTTTTCATTGGGTTAATTGCAAAAAACGCCCCTGCAAAGCTAATTTCAAAAATATTTATAGGAGTGAATTGCAAAAAACACCAATGTAAAGCTAATTTTATATTTATTCCAAAATCCGGACTAGTGAAACTAATTTTTCAAAAAATAAGAAAGGAACAATCAGCTGTTTAGAATAAGATAGGAGTTCTTAGCTAATTAGGATTTTTACAGGGGCGTTCTTTGCAATTCTCCCTCATTTCATTTATGCCCATAACTATTAGTTAATTAGTTTTGGGCCCTGATTAAGTGAATCTTGAAATGAACTTGTTTTGCAGACTTTGGTTGCCATAACAGAAGTAACCAAACAAGTCTTTAGACACGATCCAGATTTCTGCCCCATTGAGCCACTGGACTATAGCAGATTGTTGGTGATCTCATTAGGCACAGGATCTGCAGAACACGAAAAGAAATATACCGCAAAAATGGCTGCAAAATGGGGCCGGCTTGGCTGGATAAAGCAGGGAAATTCTAACCCTATTGTTGACGTGTTCACCCAAGCCAGTGAAGACATGGTGGATTATTTCTTATCCGTTGTCTTCCATGCCTTTCATTCCGACGATCATTACCTCCGTATTCAAGTAAGCATAACAAAATTGTAATTTAATCTTGCAATTCTTTTTATTAATTAATGGTAATGACCTCAACACCCCCAAGATTTGGTATAATTTTTATTTATTTTATTATTTTTATTTTTTATAAGGTTTGGTATAATTGTTAAAACATTACCTAAGATTTGGATAATTACCATAATATCCCCTAGTACTGGTGCTTGATTGGAAAACTTAACGCAAATGTGTAATATCACAAGTTGATTCCCCGTCAAAGAGAGTTTATGTACAATGTTTCAATCAATGTGTTAGATTTTCAGGCAGTGCTATTGTAATATTATATAAGCTTCGTTAAATTTTTTGCCTGTTGAACTAACAGTAAAAGTGTAATGGTAATTACCCAAACTTTAAATGATGTTGGATAATTATCCTTTAATTAAAGTGATATTTACAATTGGCTTAATTAAGCCATTGAAAAAACACCTCCGAGTTTGAGAAATTACAAGAACACTTTCAGCAATTATTTTCACTGAAAAATTTATAAACGTACCAATGTAACAATTAAACCCTTGGAAAATTTCACATTAACTGATACTTTACTTCGTATACCATTCAAAGTTCTACTTGTGATGTTTAGCTTTTCCATTAGATGACTTACATTAGGAGATGTTACCTTAATTTCTCAAGATCACAAGACTGGTGTTTCTGTAATTTATAGAGGTAATTTTATTATTTTTTTCTTAATTTAACGATAGGATGACACATTGGAGGCGGAAAAGTTCTCCATTGATGATACCACGAAACAAAATCTGGATGACCTCGTTAAAATTGGAGAAAAATTATTGATGGATCCAGTCTCCAGAGTTAATCTGCAAACAGGGCACTCTGAGCCTATTGCCAATGAAGGCACAAACAAGGATGCCTTAAAAAAGTAATTTACATTTTAATTTCACCTTAACAACTATGTTAATTATTGTATTATATATCTGCATGTGCTTTCCAGTGTAAAATTTTTTCTATCGTTTGTAATTAATTGCTTCTCTGATGTACTACAGGTTTGCAAAATTACTTTCTGATGAACAAAAACTTCGAGGGTCAAACTAGCAGCCGCAGCAGAACAACTAAAGGAGTAGTTTGAAATTACATTTGTTATTGGTTCTGGAAATAATTTCTGAGGATAATTCTGTTTAACATTGATTTCATGGGATTTATTGGATTTTGAGATGCCTTTTCATAAAATTTTTCGAAAAATAGCATACATGCGTACAAGTACATTTTAATGATTCCCTACCATAAGTCACACATTGTTTAAATATTGTCTCATTTTTACTTTTTAAACTTTTATGGAAATTGGTAAGTTATTATATTCATTATTAAAATATCAACTACACTGACTTTTCTTGTGGTTTTCTGGATCTTGCATGTCAATTCTTCGAAATTAACTTGCATAAGTCAATTTATTATCTGCATTTAGAATTGATGTACTCATATGCCCACTAGTACTCCTCCGTCCCTTGCAAATTAATGTGTATCCAATTTTCAACATTATAATTTTTTAACTTGGATTAAATTATTTTATTTTGGATGAGAGAGTTATGAAGAGAGACAATGGCACTAGATTTGTGAGTAAAAGTAATGTAATATTTGCGCCAATTACGGCTCATGGAAATATAATTCCAAAACCCAACTAATAATAATAATAATAATAATTACGAATTAATAAACTATAGTATGACCCACATCAAATTTAATAAAGAATTCGGCTTATCCATGTTATTGGTGATTAAGAAAAGAAGAAAGTAAAAAGGTGGGTAAAACTTTGCTGGTCTCAATCAACTTCGCTAATCTCATGTTAGATACATGAAATAAGCAGAACAGGGTGGCCCATTCTAATCTCTCGGTCCGTACTATCTGCGAAATTTATAACGATTGGAATCTCTCTTTAGGGGTAGAGATTATAATCTCATGATTGAGATTATGAATAGTGATGACTGCATTTACAATTTCCTCCTCCAAATTTGATCAGGAATTTACCTGGATACCCCTCAATTTTTCTCCTGCAATGTCATCGAAAATATAGTGGTATCTTATTGGATTTTAACGTGTAATATTTCACATAGCCTAAAAACTTGAAGAAAAATTGGGGCTAAACTCATG
>JACFYI010001176.1:1680197-1695708 GCA_014898755.1 Handroanthus guayacan
GTACCCACACAAAGATAAAGAAAGAAACACGTATACACACTCATTTATACATATATGAGAGAGAAAGGAGGATCTTGAGATTTGCGCATTAGAGAAGAGATCTTGGGAAACCAGGAGGAGTAATGGCAAAGGCGGCGGGAATTTAAGGCCCCCCTTCCTCTCTTTTTCTGATCATTAAAGACTCCCCCTTTAATTGTGGGGTTGGTGGACTATAATCTGTCAAAATTAATGGCATCACATCACAATTCTATTTCATCACGGTAATATAATGTAAGGGAAAGGCGAAGCCAAGAAGGAAGAAGAAGAATGGGGGATTAAAAATGAAATTCTTTCTTCTTATTTGTTAATTAATTGCTTTATTGGCTCGAGACTCGAGGCATTTTCTTGAAGTGGGGTGGCCTAAGAAAAAGGTTTAAGAGAATTTCTAATACTGCTGCTGCCCTGCAGCAGCTGGGATTTTGTTTTTTACTTGTGGGTTTTGTTTTTTTCTTCTTGGCGGTGCTGTTTTGTGGACGATATATGCATATGTTTTCTGGTTATAAGGAACTGAGATGATGGGATAAAGTAAAGATTTATTCTTTTGTCGTTTTTAAGTCCCAGAGAATGAGTTCCTGTTTTCCCAGACTTTGCAGTTTCTTGCTTTTTTAGGAGTTATATGTGTTTCTTGGCAGTGGATTTGAGTATAGAAAGTACTAAAGAGTGCAGCGTGAGAAGTTACGTGAAGCAGAATTTTTGTTTTTTTTTTTCCCCTAGGCGGTAAATTCTTGAAGAAAAAGATGAAGTTTATGAAGTTGGGGTCAAAGCCTGATGCTTTTCAAGCTGAAGGGAACTCTGTGAGGTTAGTTACCTATATTTTGTTGTGCTTGTGTAGCTTATCAATAAGTCTCATTTCACCCTCTCTGTACTTGCCTTGTGCTTTCTTGCACAATGGTCTGTACTAGTTCTACATTTGACTTTATAATCATATATTGTCATACTTTTAGTGTTCGCCCATACTCTGTCTTGGTTTATATCTTTGCGTCTGAGGAAACCTTCAGAACTGTTTCATGTCTTGTTTCCTTTCATGCATATTGTGTCTGAATGCAAATTATGGACTAAGAAATAGTTTTACCTCGTTAGTCCAGAATTTACTATGTTGTTTTGCTACACATTCTTTTTTTACTGTTTCTCTTCTCTCTCTGTAAAGGAAATTTTAAGGCTCTAATAAAAGATGGTCCAGGTGTTGAATTGGAATTGTGTGATTAACTTATTGTCCAGCTTGAATAGAGTCATATTCATCTATAATTGATTGAATTTCACAAATTCTTCCTTGATTATATATAGAATTTATTCTACCACCTCTCACTGAATACACTTTAAATGATTAAGGGCCCATTAGAACTGTAAAGTGTAGCTATGGCTTTACATATTAATCAGTTTAAGTATAGAATAAGAAACTTAAGTGGCTTTTACATTTGTTGATTGCCTTTTTCCTTCAAATTTTATATTGTCCAATTTTTTATTTTTTTTTATTTTTTTTTAGGTCCCTTCGGTGGCCAAGCCATGTCTATGTAATTCAGAGATTTAAAACTTGTGTTTTGCAAATTTTGACGAGCATTTTTGTATAACAGCTTTGCGTTTATTAAACAAAGAATAAATTTTCCATGATTCCATTGGTTTGATAACTTTAACTAGTAACTAGCATGTAATTTTTACTCTGCAGGTATGTATCTTCTGAATTGGCAACTGATGTGATCATAAATGTTGGCGACGTGAAGTTTCATCTCCATAAGGTGATCTTTTTTAGACTATGATTAACTGAAACAACTATTTCAAGTTCAATTTATTTATTTCCTCAAGTGTAATGTCGATCGTACGCAGCCAAAAGATATGTTGTTGATAAACTACATTAGTTCCTAACTCAGCTTCAAGATTGTTGGAAGTTCTCCGTCTTACTTTGAACTAAAACTGGAGTTGGGATTAGCTCCATTCTTGAAGTCCTGAGAAATTTCAATCGAGTGCAAACTATCGACATTCTTCTTTTCAAGTTTCTGTGTCATCTGAATACCAGATAGACAACATATGACTCTTAATGGAAACAGTAAAAATATAGGATTCATGTAACTAACATGACATAAACCTGGGGCACTGCAAGAGAGTGAGTGCAGCATAAAAATGACGAACTTCAAGCTAGTTTTCTGATTCCTATTTTGACCTCTTTTTTTTTTTTTTTTTTTTAAGTTTGAGTTCGTTTCTAACTCATGATTTCCTGTTTTGATATGTCATTGCAGTTTCCTCTCTTGTCCAAGAGCAATAAGTTACAAAAACTTGTATCAAAAGCCAATGAAGAAACTCTTGACGAAATCCAGTTGGTTGATTTTCCTGGTGGACCTAAAGCATTTGAAATATGTGCCAAATTCTGTTATGGTATAACTGTAACTCTCAATCCCTACAATGTTGTGGCTGCACGTTGTGCTGCAGAATATCTTGAGATGACTGAAGATATCGACAGAGGAAATTTGATCTTAAAGATTGAAATATTTCTCAACTCCAGTGTTTTACGCAACTGGAAAGATTCCATTATTGTTCTACAGACCACCAAGTCACTTCTCCCTTGGTCCGAAAATCTAAAGATAGTAGGTCGATGCATAGATTCAATTGCATCTAAAACATCAGTCGATCCTTCGATAATCACCTGGTCATATACTTACAACAGAAAACTGGCAACTTCAGACAAGATAATTCAGAGATTCTCTGAGAAAACAGAATCTGTGCCCAGAGATTGGTGGATCGAAGATATATGCGAATTGGACATTGATCTCTACAAGAGAGTTATGGTTGCTATAAAGTCAAAAGGCAGAATGGATGGGGCCATAATTGGGGAGGCACTAAAGACTTATGCCGTTAGATGGTTGCCAGATTCGGTGGATGCATTGGTATCTGAAGTTCATATCCTTAGAAACAAATCGTTGGTCGAAGCTATAATCTGCTTGCTTCCTTCCGATAAGGGTATAAGCTGCTCCTGCAGTTTCTTGCTAAAATTGCTTAAAGTTGCTATTCTGTTAGGAGCTGATGATTCATCAAGGGAAGATCTGATGAGAAGTATAAGTTTAAAGTTGGACGAGGCTTCTGTCAGCGATCTGTTGATTCCTGCTAGACCTCCTCAGACGACCATTTATGACATTGAACTCGTTCAGTGCCTCGTAGATCAGTTTGTGGCTAATGAAAAGAGTAAGTGGGATTTGAAAATCATTGACAAGAGTGGTAAAAATGATTGCAACTTTGTTCTAGGACATGGGTCGTGGTTGAAAGTTGGGAAAATCATTGACGGTTATCTTGCAGAAATTGCTCACGATCCAAATCTTTCAGTTTCCAGTTTCATCAAATTGTCACAGTTGATCCCTGAGCTGGCTAGACCTATTCATGATGGATTATACGGTGCCATTGACATCTATTTAAAGGTACACCAGTTTTTCATTACACGATCTCTGATACATATTTCTTCTTACATCTTGTTTCGACCACAGAAATTGCATGACACTGAAAATCCCTTTTTTGCAGGAGCACAAGAGCTTGACAAAATCTGAGAGGAAGAAACTTTGTGGACTTATGGATGTCAAAAAACTGACGACAGATGCATCCATGCATGCAGCACAAAATGAACACCTACCACTTCGTGTTGTAGTTCAAGTTCTATTTTTTGAACAGGTGAGAGCAGCAGCTGGTATGCATGCCCTCAACAACAGTCATGATGTAACGGATTCGCCTAGGAACACTCAAGAAGACTGGGGGAAAACAGCCCCAGAAAACCACAAACCCTTGAGGAAACAAATGGATGAACTGAAGATTAAAGAAGAGGAACTACTTAAAAATGGAAAACTAGCTAAAAGAGGCAGCAAGAACAGAGGATCAGGGGCACAGTTGCTGCCTTCTCGTTCGAGGAGAATTTTTGATAAGTTGTGGAATGTTGGTAAAGGGCTTGGTCATAGAGAGAATAAGAGTTCTGGAACTTCTGCTAGTTCACAGAGCCCCACTTCGATGATCCAAGGGGAAAAGTCCTCCGGTTCGTCTTCAAGACACAGAAGGCATTCGATTTCGTAGAGGAATCATGGTAGAGTTTGTCTGAGCAAGAACAATGGATTTGATGTAACTGTAAAGTGGTAGTAGGGATCTCTGTTGTCTGCCTAGTGAGTTAGTGATTGAAAGTTTCTGTTGCAGATAAGTGTTATCAGCTTTCTTGGAATCTTTTCTCTTGTTGTTCCATCTGTTGTTACCTTGTATTATTGGTTCAATTTTTATGTATCTATTTCTGGTTTAGTTGAGAAGGATTTGCACTTAAGGAAATGCCATATTTCTTTTTATTCATGTCACATATCATTGCAGACTTTCCAGATTTGTTATAATGATTTGATAATTGAAAACATTTATGGCTAAGTAATGCATTATTAGTTATTACCTTGTTAAATTAGATGAAGTGACTAATTGCATTGTTAAATTTGCAAAGTTCTGCTATATCGAGATATTGTCCCGTTAGCATTTATAATGGGAGTTTTATTCTTAATAGGTGAAAGGGAGACAACTTAAAAACAGGCATGACTCTCCATTCTTTGATGTAAAGGTGAGAGGTCTTATTTTTAAAAGATGCTATGAGAGGTAAAAGAAGGAATAACTTAGAAAGTATTCCACCTCCTTTGACATCAAACATGATAAGACACATATTTCGATTAAATTAGTATGTGCATACTTCTTGAATTTATGAAGTTGCACGAAATTGAAAATACTTATAAAAATAATATTTCTCATTTAATTCGGACTTATAAAAATAATATTTCTCATTTAATTCGGACCTAGAATCTTGTAGCCGATCATATTACTAATACTTCACTCAACCTAATTTAACCCTAGGAAAATATTTCTTAAGAAGTTAATTAAGTTTTAAGACGGTGTTTGTCAAGATGCCAAAGAGAATATGGATCATTACCTAGATTTCATAATATTTAAGTGTGAACATAATAAATAATCGCATGTTTTAGTAACAGCTGAGGAAAGACTTTTACACGGATGAATGTCATATCACATTTACAATCCTAATTGATAATCTTTGTTAACTTTGTACATAACTATGATATAAAATATAAAATGAAACACTATTTTAAAATAGAGGATCAACCCACCGTAATACTAGTTGTTTATATATTTTATATCCTACACAATATCTATCTATAGATAGATATTTTGTTTATATTTGTCAAACTATGAGCGCAAATACTGAAAACGGATGCAAATTATGATTGAGCACTTTCTAAGAAGACAGAATGATCTATTCTAAATCGGTTTCGGGAGTTACAAGATTCTCAAACGTCAGGGAGACGGAAATTATCAACAAAAAAGAAAAAATAAAAATAAAAAACAAAAATAGAAACCGATATCTTGATAGATCCAAGAAAAGTCAACTAGAGGCAGAATATAACGTTTTATTCCATTCGAAAAATTCAACCCTTTTTCACTCAAGGCGGCAAGATTCTTGGAGAACCAGCGAAAGATGAAAACTTTTGCAGTCCCTTTATCTCTCACCCTTTATTTTTTCTTAATCTGTGATTTCACTTCAATAGTTCATTCTTCTTCTGATGGGAATTATGAAGATGGTGGGCAATGCAAAGCATGGCTGGTTCAATCAATCCCCACTGACATGCCCCACCTCTCTCGCGTTCCTGGCGTTCTTTCTACAGGTAAAATTAGTTCTTTCTTCCCTTTTCCGTTCCCCTGCCCTATTTGTTTTCTGATTTTTGGGGTTTACCTGTTTATTCATCTTTTGCCAAAAGAGAGAGGCGATTTTTATTAGCATTTTCTTTTTGTCTGTATGGATTATGAGGTATAGCTATTGTTTCTTGAAAATTATTTCCATCTTTTAGTTTCCTGTAGAGATGGGATGAGGTACAGAAGAGGTAAAGGAATGTCACTGGCCCTTTGTTGGTATATGTTTTTAATTGTCACTTTTATCTTTGTCAAAATTATACCAATCAGACCTAAAAAATGCCTCACACAGTGAAAGTGCTAACTGTTAATTGCAATTTTATAAAGTTTTAGCATTGATACAGGGTTATGGTAGAGTTATTTGGAGTAAACGTAACGATCAGACACGATTAATTTTGGAGTTTTTGATGATCTTTATTCTATGTAACTCTAAGGGATGATAGTGGCAGCTACGATCTTCCTCACATTTCAGGTCGTGCATCTTTGTCCTCTTTGATGCAGGATTGATAACTTAAGAACGTAGCCAGTTAAGCGACTTCATTTGGAGGATAATTATAGGTTGTCTTAGCATTAAAATCTCGATTTCTTTTTCAACATTTTATACTGTTTAGTATGTACATGATGTTGTAGGTATTTTAGTTGCAATATAATGCGTTAGCTCTCCATAAATGTATAAATATAACCTCTACTTTCTTGTTATTGAACCAGCTGATGTTTTTCGATGGTTGGCTGGAAATTCTTCACGGAGCCTGGACATAATTGCACAATACTGGCAGTTGGTAGCGCATCCAGAGGATCCTCGTTCAGGGGATTATGGATATTCAAAAGATGACATGCAACGATTTGGGGCTGATGACGGTTTTGAAGTTTATCATGCACTAGAAAATGCAGCTGATCGCAACATTAGTATAAGGTAGGTAAATGAGTATCTGGAGCTGCATTCTTTATTTATCATTAATTTTTTTATTCTTTTCTTTGCTATAAATATTAAAGTCGGGCCATAAACTCCTTCATTGCTTTGGAAACTAATTTTAGTCCAGATTTTTACAGCACTCTGGAGTCTATCCTGACTATACTGAAGAACCATCCGCTCTTGCATCGGGTAGGTCAAATGTAAAGAATGTCACCTTACTACTAAAGGACTGGTGGGGATCTGGTATAGTCCATGCCAAGGTTTGGATATCGGACAGCCAAGATGTGTACATTGGATCTGCAAACAATGACTGGAAATCTCTAACTCAGGTAATCAATACTGAAGGCCTAAATAATTCTTTTCACGGGCGGACTCTTCAAAGATGCACCTATACATATTCTCTCTTCTACTGGATTCCAACTAATATAAACTCAGTCTTAGACTGCCTCACTCCATTGGGAGGAAAAAAATAAATAAATAAATAAAAGAAAAATAAAAAAGAAAAAGAAGAAGCAAATTTAAGTATGATCTTTTCACTTGCTGTACGTATTCTCATGGAGGAGCCAGATTCAAGATGATAATTTGTTAGTCGATAACTCGACTTCCACTACTTGTTCTGTTCTTATCTTCCTGTGATGATTATGGGTTGTTAGTTGGCTTATCAGCTTCTTATTCCTTTCTGTTTCTGTTTCAATCTTTAGAGACTAGCCACTAGGGAACTATGGATTTATTAGCAATGATTAACTCAGAATACACTCACTTATTATGTGCCTATAATGCTACCAATAATTCATGATGCATGTAGTTGAATTAATCTCATTTTCAAACGGTTTTAGGTAAAGGAAGTTGGTATTTATCTTGTTGGCTGTCCAAGAATTGCAGAGAAGATTGAAATTTATTATGACAACTTATGGAAACTAGCCCATCTTAACTCGTCCGCTTATACAAAAGCAGTGTGGGATCAACAATGGCAGACCTTTCGAAAGGTCCCATGTTGGTCACATTTCCTCCATCCAAAGGAAAGGTGCAGGTACGGTGGATAGTGAGCATTAAATATTCTCTTGTAATATGTATCTTTTCTCTTCCTTTTCAAAATAATTGTAATAAGTTGGAAACAAATATGCTGCTGAATTATTAATTTTATTTCCTCAACAGATCGCCTCTTCCTAAATATATGGAGGTCAAACATGTAACTGGCTATCCATCACTTTCTGACGCTCATATGCTTTGCATTCCTCTTGAAACTCCTGGACGAAACTATTCGACGTCACAGCCTCAGTCCTGCTATCTGTCTTTTGCCCCACCAGAGGTTTAACATCTGTCAAAATCCTTTCTAAGATTGTTATATTGAACATAGTTTGATGCAATAAAATTTTACAGTGTGCCGAAGTATTTTATCTATATAGCTTTAAAGACAATGAAAACTTTTCCCTTTGGCCAAGTGACTTAAACGTGGATCTTGATTCTTTAGCTTGACAATGTAAACATATTTTTTCCGATCCATTAGCAACTGGTTTCAATGTGATAATTCAAATTTTAAGACAGATTTGATGGATTTGCACAAAATCTGCATTTTGCTGATGGCCTTTTTATTTGACAGCTCTTGTTTGGCAAGTATCAGACGGATGAACAAGCCTGGGTTGATACAATTAAGTCGGTCGGAGAAGGAGCTACAGTTAGAATAAGTACTATGGATTGGCTTGGTCAATCACAATACACGTCACAGACAGTGTATTGGTCATCCCTGTCTTCAGCTATATCCGAGGTATCTGTCTTAAACTTATGCTTTCAGTAGCTCGCTTCTTTCGTACCTTATGACCTGAGCTTTACTCTTAACTTATTTCATGACACGAACTCGTCTATTGCTTAAACTTGCAAACATCAATGTTAAAAAGCTGTTTTTTGGCTTATAATGGCTTTTTGTTTCTCATGTTTCATGTCCTATTCCTTTCATAGATGCACGCCATGTGTATTTAATCAACAATCAAGTGTTTATAAGAAATATTTCACATGCTTACTATGACTATGTATTCATGAATTGGAATAGCATATGAAACACGTATTGGAATACAGGTTAGACTAAATGAACATGACTATAGTTGTTTTCTGGGTCCTAGGTTGTTTATAGCAAGCATGCGAAGGTAAAGATACTTGTTGCATACTGGGCACATTTCATTAACAACACAGACAACTACCTTAAATCTCTGCTCTACACCAACAGCCTATGTTCTTCCTCAAAGTACAACAACTGTCGTGGAAAAGTCGAGATCAAGTATTATGTAGTGCCAGGATTCAATTTAACCGGAGCTGCCATCATCAACGGCACTTCCACTGGAAATCTTTATCCGGGTTTCACGAGAGTCAACCATGGAAAATATGCTGTGAGTGATGTACGAGCCCATATCGGGACAAGTAATCTTATATGGGACTACTTCTATTCGACTGCAGGAGTTAGCTTTGGGACATATAATGTTGCCATTATGTCTCAACTTCAAGAAATCTTTGATGCTGACTGGAATTCACCTTATGTAATGCCTGTCGAACCATTGGAAGTAGGCCATGCATATTCAAGCTGATAAAATAATTTCAGTAAACCAGGAAGCATTACAGTGACTTTAGATTCATGCATGGGCTTTAATTTACGTCATTTTTTTGTTATTTAATGAATAAAACTACATTGAAAATGTAAGTCACGAGACTGACAGAGGCAACTGTTCCTCTGTAAATATTTAATGTTTTTATAGCGTCTTATTTGACGGGTTATCTTGGAATGTATGCGACTACAACACAATTTCATGTCATTGCGATCTGATTTGATCTGACTGCAAGTCACTTCCACAAGTACGTTCAAAGAAAAACCCTGCAAAATACAGTTAAGGATGTCGGGTTTTTCCCGATGAAATTTTTTATAGAAGTTGGTGAGCTTTCGCCTATCTTCCCTGAAAATACTGAGATGTTTGTAAGATATTGCGGATGTTTTGAAATATTCTGTAACTGCTTAATTCTCGATTGCTGTTTTTGTAATTCTTGAGATAAGCACAATATTTGTTAGGCGTGTTTTTGGGTTATCTCAATGAATACTTTTCGATGTTGGAGTCGTGGGCGCAATGTTCAAATTTAGATGTCCAAAATCAAAACGATGTATTGGACTCAATTTGAATAATTTCGTAAAATTTACTGAAAAAATTGCCCCAAGACTGATTAAATCAACAAATTTGACCGGACTGCTGAAAAGGCAAACATACACGTTCGTTTATGTGGGAACATTATAGTCTAAATTCAATATTTTTTTTTTCCAGTCTAAATTCAATCGAATTATATTTCATTTATATCAGTTAAAAACAAAAGATTGACTTGGACTCTGTCGAATCCCTTACAGTGTCTTTTCGGCCAAGCCACTTCCAAAGTCATTCAAAGTGAGTTTTGAATTTTTTTTAATTCAAATTTAATAAAATAATAATAATAATAAATGACCTTTTTTTTTTAGCTCATAAGCTTGAGATTAATACTTATAAAAAAACAATTAAATTTTCTCAATCTTTTTTGGTTATTTCAAATGATAATATGATTGTGTAATTAATCATCTTTATCAACATTTATGATAAAAGGTTTTCTATTAAATTAATATATAATTTTAAATTATTTTTACTTTATATAATATAGAATAACTATTAATACGTACTATTATTGGTAAAATAAGAGTATTGTTATTTTATTTCAATAAAATATTTTGAATACTCTGTATAAATATATAGAAAATCATCATAAATTTTACCTTTATACTTAACGAGAATGATGACATATACCATAAATTTTTCATGAAAAAAAAATTTACTATTTGAAAATCAAGGGAATAAAAAATCCAACTTTTTAAATTTGCCTATCTTTGTTCAATCAATAATCCTAAAATTCTAGATAAAAGTTGTGTACCTTAAATTCTAAATTCTACAAATTGCCTTGAACGTCAAATTTTTATTTAATAAAAAATAACTTCTAAATTTTAGTAAACAGAAACTTCATAGTTTGAGACAGATAAAATATAATATATATATATACATATTCTCTTTTTCCGTTTTTAATATATTATATATTTCATCACTGTACAAAATTGACTAAAGGAATTTTCTGATTCTTGGCATATACTTCAAAATGTACTATGGACTAGTCCTATATTAATTTCTTGTTTACGAATATATCACCATTTTTCAATAAATAATAAATAAATAAATAAAAATACAGAAAAAAAAGGACACGTGATATATAGCTCGTATGGAGGACGGGCGAGGACCGTATTTCAAGAGTTGATTTTCTGAATTTTAGTCAATTCAAATAAAGTATTCTTATAAATTTTCCTGGCATAAAATATATAATAATATTGTCTACTTTCCTTTAATATATGGTCTCAATAGTATGGTACAATTCTTGTCTAAATCTTACGTATACAGTAATATCTTAGCATGTATAGAAAGATAACGTTAGGACTTTATAGTAGCAAGATATTCTTGACTTTTGTTCTTATTCATGCACAAACTTAGAATAGGACATGACCATCTCCGTAGAATTCGATCTACTAAAAGATAAGTCTTAATGGAAAAAAGAGAAAATCAAATTCAAAATGCATTTAAATGCAAACCGTACGTAGTGATTTTTTTTTTTTTTTTTAAAAAAAATTAAACTTTATATTAAAGAATGTGTTAGAGATGCAGAAAATTTTTTATATGAAAATCACAATAATTATGATACGGATTTTAATTGTTAGCTAGGAAAATAATAAACTTTACAGGAATGATAATTTATAAAGATTCACTATGAGAAATTTAAAATAATTATTACGATTAAAAACTGATATTAATAGAAAATAATAGTTGTGGAAAGTCATTTTCTATGATTCACCACGGCAATGATCTGTAATATTTGGAGGGTAGTGGAAAATTAATTCACCATGACATATAACCGTGTTGGATATTTTTATTTAAGTATAACTATGACAAATGATATTTTCACTTTGGCCTTTTGAGTTATTGACCAACATATCTATCACAACTAGTTGTGATAAATTTTGAATTATTAGTTATTACTTATTTTCTGATTGCAAAAACTCAATAATTTTGTATTAATTTTTCTGCGCATGACAAATTGAAAAAGAAAAAATTATTGCTCACAGAGTTTGTAGGTTTAGACTTCCTAATATTTAATTATTCCCCAAGAAATTCGTAGCAAATTCACACAAAAGGACCGGCAAAACACGAAAATTACTAACTTAGACAACGCGTTTTAACAAAAAGTGGAGAAGATTTGGTTCAATTACATGACCATAAAAGAAAGATAAAAAAAAGCCCTGGGAATTGAGGGATAGACCAAATCAACTTAAGTTGGTAAACAATAAAAATAAACAGCACCCGTCAAAAAGCGAAACGTCCGAGAACTGCAACATGCAACCTCGGAATTGAACTTTGAATTTCCGATTGGAAAAATGCAAATTTTGCATAATCCATCTCCATTATAAATAGTCACGTTCTCGTACATTCTTAGCCATTAATCCTCATCACACCCTTTCGCTTTCTACCTTTATAGCTCACACCGTTCCGACAAAGAAATAACATTACATATACATATAGATATACACACATATATTCCCCAAAAAAATCTTCTTGCAATAATAATGGCCTCTGCAGTCGAAGCAAACAGCCCCATCACAAACTGTAAACATGAAATTATTCGCCCTGCGGCTAATTTCTCCCCTAGTTTGTGGGGTGATCTTTTTACTTCATTTCACATGGATACCCAGGTATATATACGAGTATTTAATTTTTCATTACTACCAGAAACACTAAGCATCCATTATTTAAAAAAAAAAATTGTTACGAAATTAATTTTGGTAGCAAATGTAATTTTTTCAAAATGACAAACTTATTAGCTATCAATTTGTAACCATGTTGGGAATATTTGCTTCAAATTAATTCAGTAGCTGATGGTCTAAGTTACAGATTGAGTATTAGTTACAGATTGATATTTGATGGTAGCTGATGCTCTAAGTTTTTGTAGTATGTAGAAATTGAGGATTATCATAATGCAATATTGCATAGATACTAAATTACTTCTTTCGATCGGTGCAGTTAGCAGAAATGTATGCAAAAGAGATTGAGGAGCTTAAGGAAGAAGCAAGAACTATGTTAAATTTCGATGGAACGAAACTGTCCGAGAAATTGGTCTTGATTGATACAATTGAACGCCTCGGCTTGTCATATCATTTTGAGAAAGAAATTCAAGAGCAACTCACATTAACATTCAATGGCTATTACAACCTCAAAAACGAAGAGGAAAATGATTTGTTTATCATTGCATTACAATTCAGATTGCTAAGACAGCATGGCTTCGATGTGTCTTCTTGTAAGTACTTCTTAATTAAGCTAGTAATAATTAGCTTTATTTATATCGTAATATTATCTGAGAGAAGGGGTTGTTTTAAATATATTGTTTTTGTGCTATGTTCAGGCATTTTCAACAGATTCACAGAAAAAAATGGTGCATTCAAGAAAACCCTTCTCGATGACATTAAGGGTGTCCTAAGCTTATATGAAGCAGCATATCTAAGAACACAGGGGGAGGAGATTTTAGACAAGGCCCTTTCTTTCTCATCTGCTCATCTTGAATTTGCTGGTCCAAATTTAAGCGAATCGCTTCTCAGGAAACGAGTTTTACATGCTCTTGAGCAATCCCTCCATAGAGGCATTCCAAGAGTTGAATCCCGTAGGTTCATCTCATTGTACGAAGAAGATGAATCGAAGAACGAATCATTGCTTAGGCTCTCGAAATTGGACTTCAATTTGCTACAGATGTTGCACAAGAAAGAACTCTATGAAGTCTCAAGGTAAATTCACATGCCTGCGTGATGTTAAGTAAGAAAGGAAAAAGAAACGTAAAAAAGGAAAAAAGAAAAATACACTTTTCATCAATTTTGTTTTTCGGACTTCGAGTCCGGTTCCATATCTTGCCACATTACAAATTTGGTAACGTAAGTATCCAATTTTCTTTCCCTAAACCGAATTTGTTTGGCCAAAAAAGTCCTGTCGTTTTCAAATACTTAAGTTTGCAAATTTGTAATGTCATAACAGGATATATATATATATATATATATGACCAAATTAGAATTTTCATAATGGACGCAAAATGTTTCTTCCAAGAGATCTTAATTTTTCTTAGTTTGCTACTTAATTTTGAATATCTTCAAAAGTTTTGACTTTTTGTCTTTGTTGTAGGTGGTGGAAGGAATTAGGCCTTGTTTCAAAGCTTTCTTACGCAAGAGATAGAATTGTGGAGTGCTATTTTTGGACTTTGGGGGTCTATTTTGAGCCTCAATATTCTGCTGCTCGAATCATGCTTGCCAAAACCATAGCTATGATATCAGTTATAGACGACACGTATGACGCATATGGAACAATTGAAGAACTAACAGTTTTCACCGATGCAGTACAGAAGTACGTATAAATCTTCCCTAAGTTTCCTATAAATTATTGACAAAGAAAAGAGGAAATTAAAATATATAACATTGTATTTCTCTATCAGATGGGATATAAGCGAAATTGATCGGCTTCCCGACTACATGAAGATTTGCTACGAAGCTCTCCTTAATCTCTACGAAGGTTACGATGAAGAGTTAGCACCAAAAGGAAGATCATATGCTGTTTATCACGCGAAGGAGGCGGTATGGTTCAAATTCCTTCTTAATTTTGTTTAGTTATTTCACATAATTAATTATTATGAATATAGACATTAGTTTATCTCAGGATTTATATGAATTTTGTAATGTTCTGACAGATGAAAGAAATTGTGATGAGTTATTACATTGAGGCTAAATGGTTCATTGAAGGATATTTGCCACCATTCGCTGAGTACATGAAAAATGCTAAGGTTACCAGCACTTATTACTTGCTGACAGCAACATCCTTCATTGGCATGGATTCTGCAACAAATGAAGCATTCAATTGGCTACTGAGAAAACCTAAAATTCTCGAAGCCAACGTCACGATATGTCGTGTCATTGATGATATAGCCACCTATGAGGTAAATTAGAAATATTTTTCCTGTTATTAATAAAAACACCTCGAGATATATTCGGTTCATTTACCAAAAATACCCCTTCAATATTTTAAATCTATGCTATTAAAAAATACCCATTCAATAATTAAAACATGCCTATTAAAATTGACTGTACTTCTAAATTAATAATCTATACTGTTCCAGGTGAAAAATTATAAAAAAAAAAAAAGGTTTTTAAAGGCCTAAAATATGAAATTTCTTCTCAATCGATACATTTTAGTATTTCGAGGCCAAAAATGATTTTAAATTACTTTTATGTTGGCATCAGCAAATTTTTTATGTATATATTATACATGCTTAACTTATTTAAATTTGTAATTTTGAAGGTTGAGAAGAGTAGAGGGCAAGTTTCGACGGGAATTGAATGTTACATGAAAGAGAATGGTGTATCGACACAAGTAGCAATAGAATACTTCAATGAAATTGCTGAGAATGCATGGAAAGATATGAATGAAGGGCTTAAGGACAAAAGTGTTTCTATGGATATTCTCATGAGGGTTTTTAACCTTGTACGTTTGATCGATGTGGTGTATAAGCACAACCAGGATGGATACACTCATCCGGAGAAAGTATTGAAGCCCCATATCACAGCATTATTTGTTGACTTTTTCGAACTTTATTAGACTATTTATTTGTTTGTTCATTCATTGATTATTAATGTTGTAATCTTGTCGATTTATAACAATGTGTATTCTTTAATTATTCCATTTCTTGTTTAGCAAGGAGCAACTAATTATGTACTGCTTCTGTTGATTCTTGTAATTT